>PVLD010001463.1:177254-201468 GCA_004027595.1 Dinomys branickii
CAGAGGGGCAGGGGCCAGATGGCAGGGAGGCGGGGGGGGGGGAGGACAGCGGGGTACGGGGACAGGGAAGTCGGAGGGCAGGGGGACCAGGAGGCAGGCGGGCAGGAAGGCAGGGGTCAGGGAGGAAGGGAGGAAGGGGACAGGCAAACAGGGGGACAGGGAAGGAGGGAGAAGGAGGTGAGCGCAGGGAGGCAGGGAGACAGTGAGACAGACCTTTTACAAATGGGAAGGCGACCAAATATGGAGGGTGGGGGCAGGCAGCAGGGAAAGGGGGTGCAAAGCGATTGAAGGTTCCTCCTGTGAACGTACTAAATATCCACAGTTAATGTCGGCATTCTCTGTCAGAAACACTAACTAAAAAACTACGAATATAGGTTGAAGGGGATCTAGAGACCCAGGGAGAGAGAAGGAAAGGAAGGGAGGGAGAAGAAGGTGAGTCAAAAGGACTCCACCTGTGCTTCATGTACTAATAAAAAGGAACTGAATAAAGGGCTTTTCATTTGCAGATTGTATTCTTGAAGCCCTTAGGACCTAGCCTTGCTGACCAGGTTCCTGCAGCACCCAAATACTAATCTATTTTGGGAGTCTCTTCATTTTCCTATGTAATTACAGAAGTTTTCTGCTGAAAAGTACACGGAAAACTCCTCCTTTTTAAACCATTTTAACAACTCTCCTTAAACTATCTTTATAGGACAGTATCTATGCATCTATTACCTATCTATCACGTGTCTACCATCTGTCTTCCGTCTACTCTTGTCTATTGATTTCTTTTACTCCTTGTCTAGAGCCTCCTAAGAACAAGCACATCCTTTATTTGCACCAGCCTGATGTTGGTACCCAGGTGACACTGTACTTGAAGCTGTAAAAGCCTGAGGGTCTTATATGCTTTGAGAAACACAGTTTTTAATAATGTACCAGACCTACTAAAGTGAAAACAACCATAGGCTCCAGATTTAGATATTTAAATTTCCTATACTGTGTGGGAACATAAATAATGTGTTCATTACTGTACTATATCCTTAACTCTATTCCTAGATGTGGAATTTCTGGATCAGTTAGAGGATTGACATGAGGATACGTTGAACCCTTCTGCAAAAACTCAGATGACCTTCCAAAAATATTGTAAATCATATTTTTTGCTCAATAGTGTGTGACGGTTTATAATTTAAGCTACTTGTCAATACTGAGGATGAACCATGTCAACAGTATTGTTAAATAAGTATGGAAAATTTTTTTACTTGTCTGCCAGCATAATTTACTGGATATATTTATTTGGTTTTCTTCTGTTTATTTACCTTTTTTTTTATTTTAGCATCCAGACAATTCAACACTTTGCTATCAGACTTGCAAATATTTTAGATTTGTCTTTTAATGTAATTTGTTGGCAGTTTTATGTACTCAAATATAGATCTTACCCCCTTTCTGAATTACATGTATGCTTGCCATTTAAGAGCCATATAAATTCTAACTTCCTTTCTTTTAGGTATGATGGTTGCAAAATTTTAAACGTAGTGCTCCAAGCAATAAATAATGTTGAAAAGTAAAGACTTAGCATTCACGAAGCTACCACCAAAGTTTCAAGTAGTGAAATTCATTTTTAAAAATCGACTTTGTCCCTTCTGCTCCATCTTAAGCGGACATCTACATAAGGTTTAGTATTGTCTCAAACTCCAGTGGTGCGTTGTTCCTATGGTATTATGTAGTTCTAAAATATCTTAATTTATTTGCTTTATAATAACCTAAAATAGAAACTCAGATTTTTTTTTCCCGTTCACAACAATTATGAAGTTTAGGAGTGTGTGTGTGTGTGTGTGTGTGTGTGTGTGTGTGTGTGTGTGTGTAAGGGAGAGTAAAAGAGAGAAAGAGAGAGTTGGATATTGGGAACATTTACAATGATTGCCAATAGGAAATGTGGACTTCAGTTACCTGGATTTATGAAAACTGCTCACAAAGTAGTACAGATAGAGACTGTTCACTGCCAAAGAAAATTAAATAGTATCTAATTATATTTGCTAGCACCTCTATTTTGTTAAACATCTTCTTTCTTAACACACACACACACACACACATACACACACACAACACTCCAGTGCTCTTTCTAATAAAATTGTTGAATTGTAAATCAGACTGTAATTTTACATTGTACCTTTAGGTTAAGGAGTGTATTAGACTCATAAATTGTATAAGAAGCATATTCTTAATTCATTCATTTTTTTGTTTTCTAATTTAATTTTTTTTCATCAGGTTTAATGTTCAACTCTAAAAGTTTATAGCATTATTTACTTAGTATTGAATTATTCCTTTTTGAATAAACATCTAATATATTTCAATAAGTAAGTTTTCTCTGTAAGAACATCTGAATTCTACTATATTATGTGAAATTGTTAATTACTTCACCCTTACATGCAAATTTGACTGAAGGTTTGGGTCTCTTTCCATAAAATTTTCCTTTCAATACATTTCACATTCTATGTAATACTTGGTCTTCTTATGTATTTGTTGTCATTGCTGAGTTGGCAACTGTTTTTATCTTGAAATGAACAGTGCAGCATGGATTTTCTAAGCATTAATATTATGATTAAATATGTCATACTTTGCATAGCTTCAAACTATAAATATAGACTCTGCATAAAGTCTAACTCCTCGTAAGGAAAAAGGGCATTATGTAGTAATAAAAAAAAACTTGTGGAAAAAATAAAATTTTAACTTTAAAGAATATCCTCTTACTTTGCTTCTTTCTTCTGGAACACAAATCATTTGACTTTCTACTTGGCCCTCTGATGACCCCTGTTCTACCCTGCCAGGCCTTCTTGTGTGTTCTGGAAAATGTCTTAAAGATGTGAGTGAACACCTGAAAATGGCCAGAACATGCTTCTGTTAAGGAGGACAATGAGTGGTCTCTCAAATTGGAGTCTCCACGTTTCAGTTATTGCTGGTTTATAAAAGATGATACTCTCCTCATTTCCACCAGGTTTGGTTACTCACTCAGAAAATGCTTATACAACACCTGCAGCAATCATCCTACCAAATTCCAAATAAATTTGAGACAACAATTTGTATTTTCAACATTTCTGCTTATTTGTTTTACCTTTAGTGTCTTTCACTTTATTTCATATGTTTTCTTCTCTATCACTGTCTTTAATTTAATTCACCTTTAATTTAAATGCATATTTTATATGTTCCGTATTTTATTTACAATCCAGTGTTTTATAATTAACTTTTGTTTCTTCTAGTAAATCTTATTAAGTGCATATTATTTCCCCATTTTTGTCATGTGTGTAAAATGCCCTCTTCTAAGTTACAGACTCTTTCATGGGATTCATGCGTGCTTGAACTTGAGTGTTAGGTGTGTCCTTGCAGCCCGTGTGCCTGCGAAGTGTCCACATTTCTGAGACAGCCAGGCTAAGGAGCCACCTTTTGTTCTCGCTTGTATTTATTTCTTTCCCCTCGGGCTTTCCATTCATAAGCCTTTCACTAGTTTAGGTAAAAATTTGATGTAAATTTCTTATTTCCCATGCATATGCAAATTTGTATCCCTTCTTGTGTCTACACCAGTATTTCAGTAAAGAAATGGATGAAGAGAAAGCAAACACCAGTAGCTGTCTGCCATTTAAAACCAAAACTGCTCTACATAGATGTCCATGAATGTGACAAAATAGAAGTTACCAGATAGTACTGTTTTTCTACCTTCAAACGAGATTGACGTTTTGTGAGAAAGACTTCAGCTTTGCCAGATAGAATAATTAATTGTCCTCCCCTACTGTTGCCATGGCAATGTGCTTTAACTGGCGTTAGTCTATTGATCAAAGGTTTCTTGTCAGTCATCTCACTGCTCTGGAGCACTGCAGTCCAAGGGCAACATGCTGTCAGCAGTGCTGGGAAACCATGTCTGCGACTGCTCCAAATACATTCACTGTGTGAGTACTTACGTCCTTTTGAATTTCAGGGTCCAAAATATATAATGCTAATTTTAATTTTCATTCATTTAAATCATATTATATCAATCAATGTTATATTAATTTAAGCCCAGAACTTTTGTCAAGATTAAATAAAAATAATTCTTTTAGAGGGCTTTGCAGTTATGACCCTAAGTGAACATTCATTGAATAATAGCTTTAAATATTATTATTATCTTATTTATGTAAAATCTATCAGATTTAGAACAGGACTACATGGAAGAGCATTAGTACTATCTCTTTCAAAGTTAGAACATATCTTGGTCTTTCACATAATGTAGGTACTCAACTGCTGCTTACTGAATTACACAATCTAGATTTTTGCTTTTGAATAAATTCTGTGGATAAAATAATTGCACCATCATAGATCTAGAAGATAAGATGATTGAAAGGAGATACAGAGTCATTATGTTAGCTAGCAGAGGTGTCACACTAGGGATGATCACAGAAGTTTCTTGAAAAATACAGGTACTCTGAAATGGAGAGAACAACCACATCCTAAAAGGAAAAGTTAAACTGACAGATGATGCATGCAGACAAAACCATACACCTGGATGCTTGTAAAGGGTAAGAGCTTCCACCACTAGGGCTGACCCACAACGCCCCGCTCCTGCTCACGTTGGTGAGCAAGTATCACAGCATCAGCACAAATGGAACAAGCTCTGCAGAGGCTGCCTTGGGGGACTAACTCATTACATAGGTTCCTTCTTTCCGTCATCCACCCAAACATGGGGCAAGGCAGCAGCTCTTGAGCACCCTCTCCAGGGCTGTCCATGGGCAAGGAAAGTTCTCCCCAGACTTTAGGTAGAGAGAGGCCAAAGACACAATTGTGCCATGGAGTTCTCCAGCAGGGATCCACCAGGAATCTCATCCCAAGTCAGAGGGGAGGGAGCAGGAATGAGCACTTCTTCTAGAGTGAGCTCCCCTGCATTGCTCCTAACAAGTGAATAGGAAATCTTCAGCAATGACAACCATCAGGCTCAGTGTGGGTGAAAAGAGTCTCTAAACCAAGCCTGGCAGTTGCACCAGGTTCTCCTGCTGGGGTAGAATTCCTGACAAAAGATCTGTTAAGGTTCAGTGCACAAAAGAAGAGACAAGACAGGCTGGACTGGAGAGTTTCTAGCAACAACTTAGAAAAAGCCTGAAGGAGAACATGGAGATTTCCCCAAAGAAGTGGGAAGGTAGGAGGGAAGTGGAAGTCCTAGCACACTGGTTAGAAGGTAAAGGAGAGCTCCACATTTGGGAAATTATTTCACATCCTCTTCCTCTTTTCAAATTGGATAAAATTTTTTTCCAGATATACTTCAGACAGAGGAGTACTGTCTGGAATACATAAGAACACAAAAGGTTTAACTTCTCAAAATAAAAAACGGGCAGCTGAAATGAATAGACGTTTCTCACAAGAACAATTACACACAAATGCCCAATAAACGCATGAAAACTTGTTTACCTTTGGTGGTCACTAGAGAAATGCAAATTAAAAGAACACTGAATTTCATCTCACTCCACAAAGGGGCACCATCACCAGGAAGTCAAATGAAGTAATAACAAATGCTGATGATACTATGGTCAAGAAAAGAACACCCCTTATATTGCTGACAGAAATCTAAACCAGCACACCACTGGAAATTAGTATGGAGATTTCTCAAATAACAAAATAGAAATTGTACTTGACCAACTATTTTTCTTCAAGGGGTTTTCCCAAAAGAGTTATAGACATCATAACACAGTGATATAAGCATACCAATATTTATAGCAGAAAAATTCATATTACCTACATCTTGGAAGTAGATTCTCTGCCTGCGAACAGACAACTGGATTAATAAAATGTGATATCTACACGTAATGGAATACTACCCAGCTATGAAGAAGGATAAAGTTCAGATATTTATAGGAAAATGGATACACTTTGAAAATATAATAGTAAGTGAAATAAATTGGGCACAAAAGCTTAATACCATACCATTTGTTTCATAGGAGAAACTCAAAGCACATGTAAGGTAGAGAAAAATGAGACTGATAAAAGGAAGCAGGGAGATGGAAGACTGAATATGTGTGGTGCCGGTACCCACTCGCTGAAATGAACACAAACATCACGGGCTACAAATATTATCAATTAAAAAAAGAGAAAATAAAATGGGTCCTGTTATGGTTGATACATTGTGTCAACTTGGGGAATCTGGAGGTTTAACTGAGTGATTCAGCAGGAAGGCAGAGTGCTTACTTTGTATACATCCTGAGCCTGTGGAAGAGGAGGGCATGGAGACTGTGAGAGAGCTACACGCCCCCTGGGTGGGGGTAGGCTGTTCACAATGTAGGGGAGAAAAGGAGGCTGCTTGCAGCCATTCCTCCCATTTCCTCTTGTGGTTTTTGCTCTGCTCTGCTGCCATGAACAATTTGCCCTCTGCCATGTGCCACTCTGCCTCTGAACCAGTCAAGTATGGACTGAAACCTCCACAAACTGCAAGCTAAATAAACCTTTTCTTCCTTCAATTTGGGTGTTGGGTATTTTGTCTAAGCAATGAAAGAAAAGTAACCAAGACAGGTCCAAAAATAATGAGAGAAGTGAGTAGAACAGACACACTCAGAAGAAGAAACTGGTACTGATGAGTTTAGCTAGAGACTGTGTTTATTGTTGAAAAATTGACTTTAAAATTCAGACTTTAAAAATGGAGCCTATTATAATGAACAAGAAAACCTAAGTCAACTAATCCCATGCTCATTATCAGTATTTAGATATTGTAAATATTGTTGTATTTTTCAGGTGTTTTTGAAATATATATAATACTGAATCAACACTTAGTAGGCTTCACTATCAGAATAATAAAATATTTTTTGCAGTAGACCTAATAATAATGTTATCCTTGGGCAAATTGCTTTTCCCCTCAAGATATTTTCATGAACAATGTGAATATTGAATATTGTGTGACAGAAACTAATCATAAACTCTTACTAACTTCCTGTAAGACCAGAAATCTAGCAAAAATTTCACATATTAAAGCCCAGGCTGGAGATATCTACAAAATATGTTTTTTCATGTATGAAGTTGTGTTGTAATTTTTACAACTTGCATTTATATAATCATTTCTGAACTTCTGCAGAACTATTTTACACAATAGCATTACATTTATGAATTTCTCCCCTTGTTACATTCTACTGCTAAAGATTGTTATTATGTGTCTGGAGTTATAAAGAAAGCTCAAAATTTTAATCAAATAGACTTTTACAATGGTAAATGTATAAAATATGTTTAGTGTAGAATATTGATCTGTGTATCTCCAAGTTGAGAGTGGTGCACTGTTATTTACATATGTGAGCCTCATATGTTCCTTTGCACAAGCAAAAACCAAAAGATGGTATCTGATGAACATCAGAAAAGCACCTCCTTAATTACTGCCAGAAATATTAATTAGTTGTTCTTGTTGTCTTGTAAATTTGGACAGATGAAGAGGATATTAATGATTGGCACTTTGGTTTTACACATGGAATTTAAATTTTAGTAATAGCCATTAAAATAATTGTCTCTTTACTCTATATTAACATATGCATGTATTAACATATGCTATAACTTAAATAATAGTAATATTTTCCATATATGGTTTGAATTTAAATTTCAGATATACAACACCAAACTTTTAATAATGAGCCAAATAAATATGTAGTACTAGAGAGATGCTAATGTCATCTTCTACTTGTTCTAAACCAGATAGATTGAAAATTTAAACTCTCTAAACATTTGTGTGTCACCCTTCTGAATAATATAATTGTAGTATTATATACTTTAAGAAACATTCTTCAGATTTATGAAATGGGAGATAAAAATAAGGAATTTTGGATGATCATTGTCATTATTTACATTATTTTTTTTTAGAAAACGAAGAGACTAAAACGTATCTTACCAGATGTTAAAATGCAACATAAAATACTTTGTGTTTTATCTGTAGCTTATTATTGAAAATTGGGTAAAGAAGAAACAGCATCTTCTTGCTAACCAATGGGACCTCCTGTATCTTCCCAAATTTATTCTTCATGATTTAAAAGGCGAGAACAAGAATTTGTAGAGATTGTGCAAGCCTCCCTTTGATAATGAGAACATTTATAAAATAAATCTAAAATGCAATTGCACACCAGGATATGCTGCAACGTGAAATTCCGATGCGTTTTACAGCTCATCTAAGCTTCACTTCCTGAGAAAACAAGAGAAGCAAATACAAAAGTTCATGTTTTGATAGATAAGCTTGCTGGGATTATGTCTGCCTTAAGAGCAGTATAGAACATTCAGCCAGAGCATGTAGAATAACTGTAGATAATACGGTTCCCAGTGCACTTCTTTCCAACTCCCACAGCTAGCTTTGGAAGCGCAAATATAACAACTTCCCCCCAATTAAACCATTAACAGCACTCAGATATGGCAAAGTATTGAAGAATGCTGGGATACCAGGTGCTTTCTGTGGAAGAGTAAACTGAAGCACTTGATTTTGGTATGTGAAAGGCGTGTGACTTAGACATGTTTTCCAATTTCTGTTTTGTCCTTGCAGTAGAGGATGCTGCTTTAGACCACAACAGGGGAGCTGTTGATAACTCTGGATGCTGATGCCTGCGGGGCACGGGTAGATGCTTCATATCTCTTTCCCAAATGACATTCTTGATATTTGTCCACAGGGTTTCTGGATGCATCCACTAAACTTCAATTTTTGTTTAAAACCTCAATGTAACATTTTTTCGTTTCTCTCCCCTTCCAGAATTATAAAAAATAATGATTTCCACATAGTTTGCACATATTTGTACAATTTTGACATTTTTTAAAAATGCAGAGATCATTACACCTATATTGGAAACATTTGTTGGAGAAATCGCATTTGATAGTGAAATGGCAATGCTTGAGCATGACCCCAGGAAAGAAAAATCTTCATAACACCAGAGGAAAGCTTTAGGTAATATGTATTTTGGACAAATATCTCAGAACAATTTTATGTAAAATGAAGGTTTACACAGACCACTTTACACCTTTCTAATCATTTGTGAAAAGGTTACGCAGAACCTGACTCTTATTTGCTCCCCGGCTTTACTTCTTTCTCAACTCTCCTTAAAAACAGAGAAGACTGGAAGTGTTAGAATGGTACAGCACGCGCACAGCACTTGCTTTCAAACTTACTGAGATAGTGCTTCACATGGTATTTGAATTTACACTAGATGGTAAATCTTTTCAGCTAGGAGCTTTCTTAGGTGTTTTCTTGAGCTTTATTGTTGAAAACCAAGATTGTGCTCTTGTGATACTATTTCTAAATACACACATTTAAATAATTGGGAAGCCCAGTTTAAAAATGTATTACTTATTTATTTTATTCAGTAACGCAGACTGAATCCAGTGTGTTCGGCCACTGAGATATAGCCCCAGTCCTTTCTTTCACTTTTACTTTGATGTATGCTGGTTTGAAGTTGCCAAAGCTAGTTTTGAACTGGTGACTCTGTCTGTGCTTCCAAAGTACCTGGTGTGACAGGCTTATGTTACCACTCTAGGTTCTAAGTTTAAACCAAAAAATACAAGTTGATAATGAAATAATCAGTCTAATAGAAAAATATATAATGGAATGTTCAAAGATCCTAAAGTTTAACAGTGCATGTTGCTGCTTTTCAAAAGGATTCAGTTAGCTGGGAGACAGCAACAGTTACCCCGATAATTAAATATGAGAGAAAGTAGAACTTCAAAAGGAAAAGAATTGAAGATTTTCGTAATCATCTACAAATGGCAAATAACTTAATAAATAAGTAATATTTACAGGTAAAGAGGAATGACATGGCCATGCCTACCTAGTTATTAAGTGTTTAACAAAGTTTGTTTATCAATTGAAATCACTTATTGGAAGCAAAAAGATAGGAAATAGAATGGCATTTATTGATATTGTGTTTGTGTCCACATCTGTAGATTTAATTTTCAGAGTCCAGTGTTATCAAATACATCAGAAACCTTGAATAGCAAGTGGTTTGCTCTAAACCAGACTCTCACTGCACAGCCTAAACTTTTTGGATCCCTTTGTGTTTTGATCCTTATGTGGATAAAGCTTCCATCTCCTGGTCCTTACCTGTCTGCAGTAACTGTACTTCTCATACTGTTTTCATCCCTTGTATCCCAGTATTTCTGGCTTCTTTTTTGTTACTAAAATTTGCAAATACTTTTCCAAGTTTTCTGTATTTGCTTTTTCTTTCTACTGCCTTCTCATAAGGCAGGTCTCAATTCAAACATCCCTTCCTCTGGGAAGTCTTCTGTAACCACTCTAACTCTCAACTCTTTCACTCACCTGTATGTTGCTTTCTGTGTAGTATATGTCAGTGCCACGAGCTCTTAGTTACAGACATTTTACTTGTCTCTCTTCATACTATACAATATGAACTCCTGTAAGCTGTAAAATCATGTAAAATAATGTAAAATCATCTCCATGTTCTTGTCACCTAAAACACTGTCTGGCAATAAAAATATCTTTCATTCTCTGTTTCCTTCAGTCTTTTCTGTTTCATTCTATATAGATAAGGTAGATACTGAATAGAGATAAAAATGTATTTATAACTAATGAATTGATTTTTTAGGTAATTTCTCTTTTAAGGGACTTGAACATAATTGTAGAATGTGATTAATATGTGATACAATTAATAATTGAAAACATTGGTCATAGTTTGTGCAACCAACTTTCTCTTCAATAGTTCAGAAACCAGAGGGTTGAGTGATAAAGGAATTGAGTAATTAAACATATAACTCATTTCTGGAGGGTTCTTCTTTGATATATTTTACTTTAGCCCTAGAGGAGCAGCGGGAAGCTGACACTTTTATCTTTGCTTTGCTTTTCTCATACAGAGAGGTTAAATGGCACCTTAATTTTCAGTTCCAGGAGTAAGGGGTTTCCTAAAGAAGACAGAATCTGTGGAAATTATTGCCCTTTTCTTCAGATTTTCAGAAATATAAAATTATTCTTAATGGGGACTTTGAAAAATGTAAAAACTTTGCAATTATTAATACTTGTAATGATTGCTGCAATCACAGACTGACTAAAGCAATTACATTTTGTGTATTTAGGTTTGTAAAGGTTCATACTTAGCATGGAGAAATAATAGCATGAAAGTATTTTCCAACAGTGTTTTCTAAACTGATTTTTCATAGGAATAAACCTTATTTACACAGATAGATAATATTTTTTCAAGGTGCTTGGCAACAGCTTCTACATATACCATCCTCTATTTGATTCCTAGCTCACTGAGCATTAAAATACCTCACGAGGTGATATTAGTCCAATTCTTTAAAGCCTAAGGATTGAAATAGCCTCAAATAATGCACATGGGAATTAGTAAATTCTCAATCTCTCAGTGATTATTTTTCTTTTGGAGGCTATTCTCTATGTTCTGATTTTTCCCCAATATACAATTCCAGAACCATTTCTGTCAATGATGAAAAACTGGAGATGAGGTTGCTTAGATACAGAAAATCGTATGTAGCCAAGGGGAAGCTGAAGGTCAAAGAGTGAATTAGATTGATGTCACATTCTTGTTTGAAAACAGAATTTCATAGTTTTGCTGACCGAGTAGAAATACATAATCAGTTAAGAAATTATTTTGAAATAGAAAGGATTTAAAAAGAAATGCAGGTATAAGGAAACATACAGTGAATATTATTTGGGAAATTATCCACTCTGAACAGAAAGAATATGAACCTAAACATTTGCTGTATCTTCTACTGAAATGGACCAAGTGATTTTTTTCAACCAGAGAAAAACTACAAATTAATATAAATATGTTACTGTGTGACAGTAGCTTAAGGACAGAGCCAGAATGTAGTGAAGCTAGGTCCTGAGCTCTCTGTGGAGCCCATCTTTGTGTAGAAAGGAATAACACGAACATTTCATCCCACTGAATTTTAAAACATTTGTTGTGGCTTACATCTATATATCCCCCCAACACTTCATGCACTCATGGGGGGGGGGGTTGGAGATAGCTGAATCTAGGGAGTGTGAATGTTGATCAATGCTGTGATACTAGGATTAAAGGTATATGGTACTGGATAAGTCCTCTAATTGGTTTATCAGAGTTCTAGGCCTGAGTAATGAGAAGCCCCGCCCTGGGTGTGGGTGGCACCATCCAAAGGGTTGTAGTCTGGATGGAATAAAAGGGAACAGGTGCCGCTGCTGCTGCTTGCTCCTGCTGCCCGCTGCCCACCTAGCCATGAACTGTTTCTCTCTGTACTGTCCCTCTGTCAGGCCACTCTGCCTGTAACCCAGCCATCTCTGGACTGGAACCTCTACACACTATGAAACAGAATACACCTTTCCTCCTTGAACTCTGAGTGTTGGGCAGTGATGAGAAAAATAATTGAGACCACAATTGTTTCAGTATTGTTACTTTATCAACCTGATATAGTTTATGTACAAAAATCTAATACACAAACTACCTCATTATTTTTATTTTAACTTTTGTTTCTTGTTTCATTCTGAAATAAGGAACATGTGCTCTCCAATGTGGGCAAATTATGATACTTAACTTTAACCATATACCCTTTCAAACATTTTTCATAGCTTTCAATCTTATAAAATGTTTGCATTATAGAAAAGTTCCATGGAATATTACAGAACTTTTGTGTTTTAGCAGACAGTGACCTAGAATTACTTTAGAAATAATGTTACCCATAGTAAAATGCCACAAGGGTGCTCAGTTTTGTCTTTATAAAGTAACAGATTGCATGGCATTTAACAGGCTTTGTCTAAATATGCCACGGGCTTGGAAAGAAAATTAATTTCAACAGCTGTATTCTTGCTGATGTACTGAATTCCATTATTAGCAGAAATCTACTGGCCCCTGTCCATCGCTGAGTTGAGCTAGAACTGTCTTGAGTGTCTTAAATGGATTTAGAATCAGAATGCACAGTTTATGGTGGCAAAATGGAGAGATGACAAAGTACCACAAGTATCCATATAAGGACATGAGGAATGTAAATGAACCAATGCTTCCAAATGTGCCGGGTGCAGGACATTCATCAAAAGGCATCAGATGTGGAACAAACAAAAGGAGATACAAAGGAGGAAGCCGAAGGAAGGAGAGTAACTTGGGATTGTCCTCGAGCAAAATTCATCAAAGTTTTATTATAATTCCTGTAATTCTTTCCATTTATATGGTTTATTTAACCAAAGTAGAATAGACCAGGACATTGACAGGAACTATTTTCTCTGTGTGTTTCCTGAAACCAAGACTCAGGTTCGTCCAAAATTTCTTTTCTGTGTTTCAGTTTTGTAAAATCTACCACTTTATCAAAATTCCCTTTATCAGAGGTAATTAAACTAATAAATAAACCTGAGATCTTTCCATAAGAGAAAGAGAAAAGAAGAATCATAAATAATAATAAATTTTGGATGAAAGGATGAAAAGTTTATAGGAACTTACTGAAAGTAAAGTTTCCAAAATTTAGTTAGAATTATAGGGATTAGGATAGATTTTCTGGAGTATTTTCACAAGCATGGGTGCTACATTTATGCCAATACAGGCAAGAAAGTTTATAGGAAAGACATAAACCATCAGTTTTTATATATTTTGAAAAATTATTACTTGCATAATGACAGCAATGAAACTTATCACAAGCAAAAAAAAATTATCACACATATTCAAAAAATTTGGAGAATAAAAATATGAAATACAATCTCAGGAGAGCAGAGTCTTACTTGTTAAACTTTCTTATAGTTTTATCAGTATTACAATTTTAAATGTTCAATTTGTACACAGCCAAGAGTTACCAAAGTATGGTCATTATGTTCTTATTAATTCTAGCAATGTTTTATTTAAAATAGACTTTTGGAAGTTCATATACACCACATCATTGCTAAAATTTACTTCTTTTTGTTCTATGTTTAAAATACTTATTTTCATGTTTCTCTTTTAGTGAATCCATATTAATTTAGCAAACTATAGTTTTAGTGGTCAGCTCTGTGCTGATTATTTTTTCTTTTGTTTTCTTTTCTTTTTAAGACAGCAATAAAATACCTCTTCTTTTTCCCTTTGCTAAAAATCATCGGAGAGGGCAGAAACTAAGACAATGTTTTGCATGGTTTGGGGTTTTGAAACAGGTTGAGACCTTTTATGTTACAGTGTCAAACTTGTCAGAATGTTGGATGCTCATCTGAGCAGAGTTCTACAGTCTTCTTTTCAAGATGTTGATGGTAAGCTGAGAACAAGCGCTACATAACAGAAATACAAGTGATGCAAAGCTACTGCTGCTTGTCCAGCAGCGCTGTCAGCTGGAGAGGATCACAGGAGGTAGATACCATGTGGGAAATTAATATTATTTGTGTCTGTGATGTTATCATCTTCTTTCAATGGAATAAAAATCCTGTATTAGTTAAATTAATGTTTATTGTCCTAAAGATCAATATCCAAATTTTTGTGGCTCAGTGTAATTGTTTCTTATTTCTCATTCATAAAGTTGAAAGTCTCCTTCCTGATGGAAGCATGCCCAATGTCTATGTATGGTTTCCCTGATTGACTCAAACAGAATGTAAGATTTTCTCAGCATTGCAAGTTCCTGATTTACTTACTGAATAACGATTTAGCACTCTAATCACTGGGATGAAGACGCTGGGACACAAGAAAGGTTTCAATAAATGCTGCAGTTTCTTGTCAATAATATCATTTCAAGTGAAAAAGTTATGAACAGTTGTAAGATTGTAAATCTGCATTCAGTTCTGAGAGATCACAAAATAAATTAAAACAGTTTTGTACAACAGTGAAGGAAATCACTGATTTAATATATTTCTGGGTTATCATGACTTTCTAAAGTCTTCCTGTGCAGAATGTCTATGACTTGCTTTTAAAGTGCAGTTCTTTATATATGTTATATATCTGGAATGTTTCCATCTCTCATCTACATTGAATATAACACCTGGTATTTTATCTGTTTCCAAAAACACTGAAACCGTATCAAGAATTACCTCTGAGTGTCAGTGATTTTTCCTGCAGTAGCAATTGTTGCCACGATCTCTCTATATCATAATCATGAAAAAGTGAGCAACTGCAAATTTAATTTAGAGACAATGTAAGAAACACATTCAATTAGCTTAGGGTGTTCATAAGCAACATATGTTCAGCGTTCAGGGTATGTGAACAAATGAGGATAAATAGGAAACTGAAAGAAAACAAACCAGTGTGTGTATTATAGGAAACAATATTGCCAAAGAGCATGTGTTTTCTACAAAAAAGCAACCAACATTTACCTCAAATTGGAAAGTAATGAAATACAGCAAAAAAACCTCTGTGCACAATGATATATACAGTTCAACAAATTGATGTGAAAGTAAATGAAGAACTTTATACTAGCAATGATATCCCAGGCACTGAAAGTTTAAAACAGAAGATAAAGAAGAAATTGCATAGGTGTTTGATGACGATGTTTATTAAATTGCTTTCCTATATCTGACAAGGTTTATAGAAATGACTCCAACAGAATGACTGTTGAACGCCAAATGAAATGCTTTACAAAATATGACTGTTCACCTTGCATGCAATTAGAATCTTAGGTACAATTGAGGGAAAAGTGGAGAATTCAAAGTAAAATTTCCATTCGCTATAGTATGATGATTGTGCTTAAAGAGCTATCAAAATTTTCTCTTTGACATTTAATTATTCCTTCACCAAAGCAGATTCCTGTAATTTTCTTCATTTTTCTCATCTTTACTATGATGTCACCTGTAGATATTGGGTTTCTCTTCTTTAGTAGCAATTAACTCACAACGTGCTATATTTAGAGAACCATTTTTGTTACGAAGGAAGACTCATCTATATTTTAAAGATTTAAAATATGACAGAGAGATTCTTAAATGACACACAAGATAGACTCATAAATAATCACTGTGATCATTCCCATAAGCACACTTAAATATTTCCCCTGAAATTCATTATCACACATTTTATCTTGGGAATGATCATTTTTAACTCTTTTAACACATTATGCTATGTGGTAATAAAATAACTGCCCTCATATTCATTAACACTCTCATTTATATTCTTTAGTTGATTATTATTTTATTCAAAGAGACAAATTAACTTTTAGAATACTCACTACAGCAGTCAGCACTTCGCTCAGAACCTACTATAGTAGTTGTTTCGCTACTGTCTATTGGATACATGGACACATTCTAAATTTTGACAGTTATCATTCTTGGTATCTCAAAACAAATAAATCATGAATTGCCTACAATTTTCTCAGTTGCCTTATGAATTGTTTGAAAAATAGTTGGACCAGGTTGAGAATGAAGCCATCAAGTTGCTGGTCTTCCTCTCAACACTTTTTCTAAGTTTCTTCATTGTTATTTGTTTCAGAGTTGCTACAGATACAGAGGAAGATTCATAAGAATCATATCAGCTGGATTTTCCATAATGATTACAACTTATGAACCCATAAATAGTAATATATTACATTCTGTCAGTTTACAAAACGTCATTGTTTAAAAAAACTCTCAAAGCAAGGACATTGGCCCAAGTCTGTCATTTCAGCACTGAGAGAGTTTAAAGTAGGTGGATCACAATTTTGGGTCCCACTTGGCCAACTTAATTAGACTCTGTCTCAAGGTAAAAACCAAAAGGCCTGGGGATTTAGGTAATAGAAAGAGTCCTCCTGGGTTTGATTTCTTTAATATTAGAAGCAATTTGACACGTGTTTCTTTTCTCTTTGTGGTCATACAATGGACAAAGAATTACTTTATTTAGTGGTAGACACCCTTTTAGGTTTGGGACATGACACTAAATATAATAGGCCTTGAGCCACCAAAATTACATTAACGAGTTATATAGGGGAAGTGAGAAAATATGAAATAAAAATATGCTAATAAAACATACCACATCAGATGGCAATGAATGTTGTAGAAAAAAGTAAGAGGTTCTGGATTATTACATACAATCATTAGTTCAAAAGTTGATAAGACTTATCATTGAATTCCATGCAAATATCTACTTTTTCAAGAAATAAAAGCACTTGGAAGGGCAGAGGTTTTAATTTGACTACACTTTAGAATATTTTGGAGGTATAGTCTATTAGAAATAAAATTTATCCCAGGGTAAGTGCTTACCACACAATCTGTTTATCATCCATATAGCCAGTTTGTATGATTCTTATATCCACATAGAAAAGAAAACTAGACCACCTATTCAGGAGCAAGGGAACAGGATCATCAAGCATTTGAAATCCTGCCTGTTAGTGTTCATGGAATCTTAGGAATCAGGGGCATTGAGGATATTACTGTAATTTTGTTTAAAACCATATAGAGACACAAGTTCCATTTATAGGTCATTTAGATTCAATTTGGTAGCCTGCTATTTGATTAATTATACACCTGCCAAATCATTCAAGATTCACTGTTTCAACAACAGTGCAAAGTTATTATTTCACCCATGTTTACATAGAGCTATTTGTAGTCCAAATTAAGATTCTAAAAATGACTCTGAAATTAGAATTATTTCTACCAGTGTGGTTATTTAATGACAAGGGATGAGCAAGGAGGTGAGAATATTTTGTGAAGAGAGATCGGTTTTTGTGAACTTACTGGTCATTTAAAGAATGTTGTCAAGAAGAAAAATGTAGAACTGCAGAGAAAGTGCATTCTACAATAAAAATAATATCATTGTGAAGTAAAAAAAAACAGTTTTGGAAACTTGCATGTTTTCTAAAACATGTATGTGGATAACTAGGAGATTTCTTACTCCATGCACTGAGCTCTTCCTTCAGCTGCGCACAGTAATGAGGGACTCTCTACATTGCAAAGAAGTGACTATTATTCTCAGCTTCTATAAGAATTTATATCTAATGTACCACTGGTGCTGCAGTACATTAGATATAAATTCTTGGATAATTTTAATTTCATACAACATGCTAATAAAGTGTATTCATGGAAATTATGTGCTTGTAAATACTGACAAGAGGATTGGTAAACAATATACATCTTCATTACATGAGATGGTAGGAACTCAGCTATGATTGTTGTACCACATATTGTTGCCTTCAAATTAGTTGTTCTGATGACCAGATATAAGCCTGCAGAATTGGTCAAGAGAAAAAAATTAAGCAATGAAGCTCTGTATCATTTCTAATATTTTTTAAAATTACTTGTTACTGTCTTTAACAGTTTGATCAATCTTGCATTGTTATATCTGGTAATCTAAGCACCTTCACTGAGGATAACAATCATTGTTAATTTCTTTTTTTTTTTCAGGGTTTTTTTTTTTTTTGGTTTTTTGGTACTGAGAACCAAACTCATGACCTCTGGCTTGCCAGCCAAGTGCCATGCCACTGAATTACATCCTGGCCCCCACTGTTAATTCCTATCATCTTCTTTTGAAATCCTGTATCATTTTTACAGTTTTTGTACTGTTTTGTTTTTGTCTTCATTGTTGTTATTTTGGTTTTTTTTACTTTTTAAAATAAAAAAGAGGAGCAATAAATTGCAATGCATTAAGTGAAATATCACGGTTAGTAAATTGGTATCAGAATATATTAACTTAATAAATTCGGTAAAGCATTTGCAGATTAACAAACATAAAGACAAAATTATTTTACACTGGACATTTTTTCTCACCCAGGTACAAGAAACCAGCACGAGAAAGCCAGGTAACGATGGTGCATTTGTTACCTTAGGCATGAACGTAATTTATAATTCCAAAATCAGTGGGAATAATGCATCAGTAGTATTTAATTAACCTGGACATTATGAGAAAAATGTTGACTACAAAAAAGCTGAAATAATGATCTGAAGCAAAGGCAGAAATTGTATTGAAGACATGAACACAAAATACAAGTGGGTATAATAATATAGAGGTAGATGTAAAGAAAAGAAAAACTAATGCTATAAAAAAGTGATTCTTTGGAAATGCTGATTAAGTAGACACACTTCCAGGCAAAATAATGCCCAACACAACTGAAAAATGGAGAAAGAGGCAACATCAGGACACAATATAATGAACAAAATTGTTGCTAAAGCTATAAGAATGCCAGAGAAGTATCAGAGAGACTGGATTAATAGAAAAAAAATAAACAACTCCTGGGGCTGAAGAGTATAAATCTTTTAAAAATTAGTATAACAAATGACAACAGCAGAACTGATCTTGTAAGAAAACAACTATGAATTCAAAAACAGGTTATTTTAAAAAGCATAGTAAAAGAAAAAATAATGCAAAGGAAAGAAAAAAGCTTTTAGATTTGGGGGACAGCATCAAAAGAACAAATTTTCTAATCTAGTTATTAAAGAAGAGAAAAGAAACATAAAATGATAGAAACGTTTTTAAAGTAATAATACAAGAAAACCTTCCAAATCCAAAAAATGTAACACAGAAAGTTCATAGACCTCTAATCAGATTTAAATAAAACTACTATAAAACATGTTGACCAAACTTTCAAAAATCATAGACAAAGAAAAGATCTTGAAAGCAGCAAGGAAAAGAAGCAAACACGGTGTAAGTGGCTGCCATTATAGGTAGCAGCAGATTGCAGAAATCTCACAGGCCACAAGGCATTCACAGGTTATATTCAAATTGCTAACAGAAAGAGACAAGAAGAAAATCCATGTTAAAAAAGATAATTGTGCTGGCAAAAACTCCTAATGAGACAGACTTTCCCAGGTGAAGAAAAGCTGAGGTATTCATTACCAATAGGCTAGTCTAATAAGAACTGGTCAGGGGAGCTACGCAATGTGAAAGATAGGAAAGCTGATGAGGAACATGAAACACTTGAAAACACAGAACTCACTGGTAAAGCACAAATTACAAATGCTAGATAAAACTGTAATATTGGATGTAAGTCACTTACATACTCAGCATGAAGATTAAAAGTCCTAGCCAAAGAAATTAGGCCAAAGAAAGAAAAGCCAACAAAAAAACCTCAAGTTGAAAGGAAAGCTGAAGTTGTTCGTGTTTGCTGATATTATATTATACACAGAATACTTTGAAGACTCCACAAAATAATTAGAACCTCTAAATGAGTTCAGTAAAGCTGTAGGATATGAAATATGTAGCAAATATATAACATATATAAATAGGCTTTCTATAGCTATCAGTAAGTTATCTGAAAAAGAAATTTTAAAATACATTTATAATATCTACCAAAAAAGAACTTCAAGTAAGTGAAAGATGTCTTCACTAAAAATATAAAGTATTAATCAAAGAAAATGAATAAATAGCTACTCTTCATATATTGGAAAAGTTAAAATGTCATATTACCAAAAGCGATCTTCAAACTCAATCCAATCCCAATGATAACTGCATTATTCATAGACATAGAAATGGAAAAAAAAGCTCTAAAATTTATAGGAAATCACACAAGAGTTTGAATAATGAAGCACTCTCAAGCAACAAGAACAAATTTTCAGGCATCACACTAGCTGATTTCAAAATATAGTACAAAGCAATAGTCAACAAAGTGGAATGGTGCTGGCATAAAAAGACAGATAGCACAATTGAAACAGAAGTGAGAACCTAGAAATCCACACCTTTACAGGCAACTGAATTTCTACAAAAATGCCAGGAACACAAATTGGGGACCAGAGTATCTCTTCAATAAATTGACTTGGAAAAACTAAGTATATGCATGCAGAGGAGTAAAAGTAGTCCTTCATTTCATATTACCTTATTTCATACTATTAGAAGAAAACACGGGAAACTCCCTTAACATTGGTGACATAAAACATTTGGGGATACACCTCACAAATATAGGCACCAAAAGAAAATCATCAATTTGATTACATACATGAATTTAAAGAGCTTCTGAAATAATAAAGTGAGTTAACAGACAACAAACACAACGGAAAGTGTTTTTAGATTATAGAGTTGACTAGAGTTAATATCTAAAATATACTGTAGATAAACTCAAGCATATCAATAAAAACAAAACAAACAACCCAATTTAAAAATTGGCAAAGAATGTGACTAGACTCATACTACTCTTTCTAAGAATACTTGACTTACTGAAGACATAAAGATGTTCAATAAATATGTGAAAAAAATGTTAATCACTGATTATCTCCAAGTGAAAGTTAAAACCACATGAAGTCACTTGACACCTGTTAGAATTATTGCAATGACTAATCTAAGCACTGAGGAGGTTTGAAGGAAAAGGAATACTTGCACTGCATTGGTAAGTATGTAAACCAGTATAACCATTATGAAAAGTGTGCAGTTTCCTCGAAATATGACAGTTGAATGGTGACGTGACCCACAAATACCAGTACTTGTTATATTTGCAAAAGAAATCAAAGCAATGTCAAACAGACGCGGGCATTCTCTTGTGGACTGCAGTATTCAGTGCAACAGTACAGAAACAGGAGCGATGCAAGTGTCCATCAATTGATAAGGGCATGAGCAAAATATGATACATACTTCGTTGAATAGTATTCAGCTGTGAAAAGAAGAAAATATTATCATTTGTCACAATGAAGATAAACTTGCAAGTAAAACGCTAGGCAAAGAAGGACAAAAGCCACAGGACCTTACTCCTACGTGGAATTTAAGACAGTTGATCTCACGTGTTACGGCTTGTATCTAGATGTCTCCTCAAAACCTGTAACTATAGGCTGGTAGTTTTGAAGGTGGCTGGATGAGGGTGTGCGAAAGTGGATCAGAGTGTGATGCTGGGATAAGGAGAGCTCCAACCTGGGCGTGCGTGGCACCAGTCAATAATAGGTTTATAGTCTGGATGGAATATAAGAGGAGAGAGGGAAAGCGGCTGCCACCTGCTGCATCACTGCCTGCTGCCTCACTGCCTTCTGCCTGCCTTGCCCGGACTATTTTTCCTCTGCGATGTCCCTCGGTCATCTTGCCCCACCTTCCAGCCAGCTCACTATGGACTGAAACCTCTACAAACTGAGAGCCAAAATAAACTTTTCCTCTTTTCATTTTACATTTTGATGATTTCTGTCTCAGCAACAAGAAAAGTAGCTAAGAAATCATATAAGTGCAGAGCAGAATAGGGGTTACTAATGGCTGGCGGGGTAAGTTAGATATGAACAACAAATTCAAGTGACATAAGGTCCAAAATAGTGACAAATGTTAATGATGATATTTCACATTATTTTAAAGTGTTTATATAGTTATTGGAAAGTATTCTCACCACAAAAATGGAAACAGATAATACTTATGTAGATTTATTCATTTCAAAATATACATATACTTCAGAAAACGTTGCACATGATAAGTACGTATAAATTTATCTGTCAATTTAAAAAGCAATATTAAACGGATAATGTTAATTGAAGTTGAAATACGTATGTTCATTGTATCATTTATTTCTATTCACAGTATGCATACTATTTTTAAGAATACTTGATGAAAGATAAAAGTATAAATATATGAAAGAAAAACACACACTATGAGACGATTATTATTCATACCTGAAAACAGGTTAAAGATTGGGTAAAGAGGGCAATGGATGTAACTGCTCCTCTAATTATTTCCTCAAAATTTGAACATTCTCACTGACAAGAATAAGAATTGACGGAGACAGCAATTCTTCACAGCGCCCCCTCTTACAGCTTCAGTAACCATAGAAGCATAGGTGATCTGTCACCTTGTCTTGATCCCTGAGCATTCAGCACATAGAGCAAACTTGCTTAAATGCTATGAGGGTAGAAATGTAAACAAAATAACCTGAAGCACAAATAACCTAGAAAAAATTTAAGGCACTGGGATTTTGGAGGTTTCATTGTAACAGAATAATCTAACATGTTCAGTTGCTATTGACTCCTATTCTGCATATGTAACACAGCCTTAGTGAATTTTTGGTGCGTGACAAAACAGCTATGTTTAAGATTGAACAAGAGATTATGTTCTGAAGAATATATTTGATAAAAATATTTGATAAGATTTTTACCAGTAAAAAATATGAAAGCAAATATCACCCTTATTAAAATGATATTTTTAGGGGTAAAGATTCAGGGCACTCAGTGACATTTGTATTTCTACTGTACAACAAATCATGTAATACAGTATAGATTCCATCTATATTGTAATACAGTATTGTTATCAACAATGTTATGAAAATCAATAATTATACATATTTATGGCAAAGAAAAAGTAGTGTTTAATTGGAATTTAAATTTCATTTCTAGTACAGTATTTTTTCAGGAAATCTCGTGAAGCAAGATAAAACTGTAAAATAGAAACAGAAAAATATATCTTTTGCTATTAAAATTATTTGACAAGATTCCTGGAGGAATCTGAAGTCAGAGAAGGGAGTAAAATATTAGTTTTTTTCTCTTAACATAGTTTTCTCTAATAATATGGGAAACTTTTGGATAATTTTGAACTTACATGTGACAAAGCTGAACTTCATTTTAAAAAGGCCCCATTGATGCCCATTTCAGAATAAAATACAGAGTAAATATCAAAGCAGAGATGAGTTTCAAGGCTATTCAAAAACTGCAGGTTAGAATACTGGTTTAGGCTTAAGGAGGTAGAATACATTTTATAACCGTTCAAGAGATTGTGAGATGTGAAGAAAATAGGCAAAGCAAGGATAACACTAACGTTTATGTCTTAAAGAAATGGAAAGATGAAATGTCCATTATTTGAGATGGAGAATTGAAAGACACATGTAATTTGAGATCTTTAGATTTCCAAGTAGGTACATTAAAATACACCTATATTATATAAAATATGTGTGTGTGTGTGTATGTATACACATATATATGTGTATAATATATATATGTATGTATAAAGGAAGAGTCCAATTAAAGACAAATGTATACACTGTCAGTATATAGATGGTAGAATATGATCATAAAAATTAAATAAATTATACTAGCTTATTAGGTAGGAGTCCCTGACATAAGTTGTTAACTCATTCAATCTCTATATTAATCCTAGAGGATTAATCCACTATTGTTACATTAACTAAATACCATATTAGAGGAAGGGACTCAGTCTCTAACATCTGTAGTAATTGGGTTGATTTCCAAAATAATTGTCTGTAATTATATATTCAGCAAACGCTGCCATAGTTCTTGGCAGTGTCAAGTTATTTTATGGAAGTTACATTGCATCATTCATGAACCTTTCATAATATTTTAAAATATTTTAGTGTTAATACCTTTACTGAGGTGAATATGTAAGCCAATACCTCCAAGTGTAACATAAAGGTAGGGATAAATTACAGAGTCTTTGCTGCCTCTAATTTTATTATTAACATGAGAGTAAATATGCCACCCAAGAGAACATAGTCCTAAGGAGTACAAAAAAAAAAGGAGAAGAAGGGA
>PVLD010001464.1:0-201282 GCA_004027595.1 Dinomys branickii
AAAAAAAAAAAAAAAAAAAAAAGAAAGGCCTAGGGACCCCTGCAAGTCTAACAGTTGGGTGTCCAGCCTGCCACTCGAGTGGGCTTGCCCCGGTACCCCGCAGCCTCTGTGTTAAGCTATCACCAGTGGTCTGTGGCTGAGCCCCTTAGTTATTAATAAGGCTTTGCTAGCCGCCCTCAGGGCCTCGTCCTCTTTCTGCAGAACATCCACACGACTCAGCAATCCCCCCCCCCCCCCCCCCCCCCCCCCCCCCCCCGGCAGGTCCGCTGCCTGCAGGCATCACGCCCCCGTGTTTTTCACGTCTGTTTTATCTGTTTCACAACATTTCTGTACGATGATCCTTTTTCTCAATTTACCACCATTGAAATATTCAGCGATATCATGTTCTAGGGACTCTCCGTGCTCCGTGTGCCAAGGAAATAGCATCCTGTTTGCTGGCCGGGCAGGAGGTGACTCTCAAACCGCTCCTCATTTCACTTGTGTCCTTCAAGGGCCCCCGGGAGCAAATCCTAAGAATGGACCAAACATTAAGGCTTTTATTAAAAGCAATGTTTGTTACAGAAATAGTGTGGGGAGGGCTGGGGATATAGCTCAGCAGCATAAGCGCCTGCCTTGCAAGCGCGAGGTTCCAAGTTTGATTCCCAGGGCCCAAAAAAAAAAAAAAAAAAAAAAAAAACTAAGGAAATAGTGTGTGTAGGGCTGAGACTTGGGAAAACTTCAAGAACCATCAGCTCAACCTAAAACGAAGGAGAGAAGGAAGAAAAGACGGCTGGAAGTTTCCGAGGCTGTGTGAAAGACCAAGGAAAATCCTGCCAGGCTGTCAGAGCCCCTGCGCCCCAGTCAGACACGGGGGCAATCTCTTGGAACCTCTGCCATGACCATTGCTGCCCTGGGAGCATCCTGTGGAAAGTGTGGCCTCCGGACAGACGTGGTGATAAATTTTAGAGGGTAGCAGCTTGGAGTCAATTGCATTTCCTGTAGCTAGAAGTCTGGGTTCACTTTTCATAGTCACTAATGTCCATAAGCTTGAGAAAAACCCCACTGGAAATTTAAATTCGGAAAGAAGAAGGAGACTAAGCGTGTAAATAACAGATGGAGGCTTTTCCCCAAGAAGGCGCCGAAAGCCGCGAAGGAAGCGCCGTCCCTCCCAATCCGCCCCCAGGTCTGAGCTCAGAAGTTAAAGGGCAACGAGGCAGAACCGAAAGGCGTTCACAGCCGCCCAAGAAAGATGTTCACCTTCCGGGGCTCGAGGTACTGCAGCTCCAGAGACAGTGCCAGAACCCTCAGAAGAGCGCCCTCGTTGGCCACTGTGAGAAACACGCTTGGCCACTCCGCTGTCAAGCTGCCGCCGCCCGCCAAGTCCCTCAGGAGGAAGGCAGAAGACAGCAGCACGCTCGTGTTCACTGGGGACGTCAAAGCCGCGAGCACCAGATCCGACCGGCAGGAAAGAAGCTCCGGGACTCTGATGCAGTCAGGGTCAGCACTGGTGGGCAGAGGAAGGCTTACATTCAAGTAGCTCCTCAGTCTGATCTGCCAGCAAAACTGCAGTAATATAAAATGCACCCAGCTGGCTAATTCTATGTATAGTTTTTTCACCATAAAAATAATAATAACAAACAGCGCCTCCGTGGTGTGGGATATTGCAAGTGCTTTAACGTCAGTGTGATTTGAGTCCCAGAATAAGAGGAGAGAGAATGAACAAGAAAAGTTGAAATGTCCTCAAATTTTATGAAAATAATCTACTTACATATCCAAGAATCTCAGATTCCAACAAGCTAAATGCAAGAAATTTGCAACTAGATACATCACAGTTCAGCTACCAAAAATGGATGTATTAAAAAAATACACTGAAAGCAGATAGAGAAAAACATTATATATGTACAAACATGATATAAATGTTAGATAATTTTTGATAAGAAACAGTGAATGCCAGAAGACAATGAAAGAACATGTTTGGTACATTCGGAACATACTCCAGCCGGGTGTGATGGCGCACACCTGTAATCCCAGCACTGGGGAGGCTGAGGCAGGAGGATTGTTGCAAGTTCGACACCAGCCTGGGCTACAAAGTGAGCTCTCATCCAGCCTGCACTTCATAGCAGTGTTTCAAAAAGACAAACAAAACAAAACAAAACAAAACAAGGGAACATACTCCAACATGGACCATGTGCTAAGCCATAAAATGTGAGGTGTGATAGAAAAATACAGGGAACATTTAATTTTTTAAAAATAGTCACTATGGTAAAGACACACTGCTGTTAATCCCCCCTCAGAACACCCTTCCTAGCTTCGAACACACTACCTCATCCACCGTTCTCACCGTCTTCTGAAGCAGCCTGGAAGCCCTCTTTTGTGAGTGTCTTTAGCTGCACTATTGTGTCAAACACTTGACATCCTGAACTGATTCAAAACATTCACTTTTCACAGTCATTTTGGCTTTGGGGGAGGACAGAAATTGCGCAGCCCCACATCTGGGGTGCGGGTGGGTGCGGACGCACTGTGGAAGGAAGTTCCCAAGCCCTCCTTTCTGTTAGAGGGCAGGCGGTGGCAGCGGCTACCGTGTTTTTAATCACATCTCATAAAGCCACGGAAGGGACGGCCAGCTCTGCTTTGGAAGGCTACAAGAATGGCACAGTGCATGTCTCAAAGCAGGGAGGAGCACACTGAGGAGAGCTGATGGCAACAGGTCTTTTACTGTAGTAAATTTTTAAAATTTAAACGTATTTTTTGATCACCTCTTTTATTTGATGCTGTGTTCTGGTTACAGGGGAAAGTAAGGCCGGATCCCGTTACTCTGTTATGACTGAAACACAAGCTGACTGCAGTTACAAGGGGGCTTTCTAGCGGCAGCTCATAGAACAGATCATCTCGAAGCAAAAATGGGCGGGGGACGGGAGGGAGGAGGCGAAGCGTCCATCCAGGAGGCGCCCCGCAGTCCGAGGGAGAAGGATGGCGCCTCGATGACTGAAGTAGCGATCAGAAAGGGGGCAGATCGGGGTGGAAAGCACTTTGGGGTAAGAACTGCCAGGGCCCACAGGCTGAGTTCGGGCCAGCAAGGAAGCGACATTAAGTAACATTAAGAGAAACAGCAGAAATTTTGGCCTGGAAAAACTGGCCATGTACTGAGAGCAGAAGACAGGGACACTGCTAAGATTCAGGGGTTTTTGCGGAGGGACTGGAGTCTGAAACTGCAATTCTTTGGAAGTAACAACAGGAAAGTGTATATTTAGCTCCCTACTGCAGTGGTGTGTGCACGTGCGTGTGTGTGTGCGTGTGTGTGTGTGTGCGCGCGCGCGTGTGCGCTCATAAATCTGCACGTGTGCAGGTGCCCAGAAATTTTTTTTTGAGACTAAATTGCCTAGCCTGAGCTCAAACTTGTGATCCTCCTGCCTCAGCCTCCAAAAATCCTGGGATTATAGGCATGCACTACCCCACCTGGCTCATAATGGGGATTTAAAATGTGTTATATTACATATTGTATTATAGTGTTTATTTAAGCCATGAACTATTTGAAAAGAGGGTCTTATTCATTTTGAGGTCACATATAATACACATACTAGTCCTTTAGGAAGTTTGCATATGAGGAAGGGAGAAAAGGAAGGGGAAAGGAGGAGGGAAGAGAGGGAAGGGGAGGAGAGAAGAGAACCAGGGAACCCAACCGAGTTACAGTGAGGATGAGTGGCTGAGGGTCAGGGTTAGGGCAAAGACAATACCGAATCTCTGGGGAAGACACAGAATCCTGTGCTATTCCTGGAAACCTAGTTAAGAGCCTAGTAAGGATAAGAAATGTGTGTTAAATCACAGGAATGTGTTTTTATAACCTTAGATAAAAATAATCAGCAAAGATGCCTTGTGACTTTGATATCCTTTGTTTCTATGAAAAATAAAAACCCTCCTTTGAGTTGAAAAGCCAGGGATGAAATGGAGAAGGGGCTCAGGCATCTGTTTACAGCATGCAGTGCTCAGAGATGGGAATCCCTCAGCTGAGTGCTCAGTGCGCATTGCACTTCCACAGAGCTGTCCGTGGTCATAGATGATTTCTTTCATTTTTAATTACAATATTATAAGCTCCAAGAGAATGCCGTGCTGGGGAGATGTAACCCTAAATGGCAGTGAGGCCCAGCTGCCTAAAGCTTCCACTTCACTTGAAAATGTAACACAGGACTCACTACTGGTATTGAAATCTTGTCTTTAAAGTAGCCATTAAGAATTTTAGGTCTTATTCTGTGAGATAACATAGTAAATAGCACCTACTTTCAGAAATGCTGTGTATGTGGGGATTACAAGCTTATTATAGACTCATGACACACCACTTTCTGGTGGTACTGGGGATCGAACTCAGGACCCTGAGCTTGCTAGGCAGGCGCTTATTCCACTGAGCTATATCCCCAGCCCGACACACCACTTTCTGATCAGGGACAAAAGAAGGGTAACCTCTCTAAGCTTCAACTGACTCATTCATAAAAAGGGATTGATGAATTGGGCATAGTGGCACAAGCCTGTAATCCTAGCACTTGGGAGGCTGAAGCAGTAGAATTGTGAATTTGAGGCCAGCCTGAGCTATATAGTGAGTTGAAGGCCAGCCTGAACTACACAGCGAGACCCTGTCTCAAAAAGACAAAAAAAAAAAAGTGTGAGAAGGGGACTGATAATATTTAACACACCAGATTGTTCTTTTTTTTTTTTTTTTTGGCGGTACTGGGGATCAAACTCAGGACCCTGCACTTGCTAGGCAGGTGCTTATTCCACTGAGCTATATCCCCAGCCCTCACCAGATTGTTCTAAGGAGTAAATCAATAATGAATGTAACTTCCCTCCAAAATGGCTCTTGGTACTTTTTATGAGGTAAGAAAGAGCAGAGTACTATATAAGGAACTCAGACCCTGGACACATCCATTTTGATATGAAAGAAGGACTGTCAAAGGCCTGAGGCATAAAAAATAAATACTGAAGCAAAAAAAAGTCTTATTTGAGGACATTAGTGAGCAGATGCTCTGGGGGGGATTCTGAGAGGCACTGGAGACCCCGAAGGAGGGACGTGAAGGGGGTGGAAGGCGGGCATCTCCACCCGAAGATCGGGGTCAGGCGCCAAAAGATCGGGCCTACTTGGCAATTTTCCTCAGGATGGAAAAAAAAATTAATGTTTATCTTACCTTAGCATAATCCTTCTTTGGAAACAATTGAAATACAGCATCAACGCAAAGTCAAGTTTTAAAACTTTGAACTTCTGTACTTCAAAAATATTAAAGATTAGAAAGTGAATAGAACTCCATTAATGGAAACTACTTTTTAAGATCTTACAAAAGAGCTTTCAGGTACAGATAATGTGTTACAGGCACCTGGTTTTGCTCTTTCCCCAGCCCCACTAGAACAGCGAAGAGCTCCTCATAAAGGCAGAAGTGTGCAGGGACGGAGGGAAAGGCAGAAGGAGGCAGGAGAAGCAAAATTCTGACAATAGAAACAGATGGGATGGACGAATAGACACCTCTCAGAAGAAGGCATACAAACTGCAAATAAATCAATGAAAAATGTTCCATATCACTTGTCATTCAAGAGATGCAAATTACAGCAACACTGAGATTCCATCTCACCCCAGAAAGAATAGCTCTCATCAAGAAATCTACTAATAACAAATGCTGGTGGGGCTGTGGGGGAAAAGGACCTCTCCATGGGTGGGAGTGCAGACTGGTGCAACCACTGTGGAAATCAGTGTGGAGATTCCCCAAGAAACTAGGACTGGAGGTCCCATTTGACCCAGCTATTCCCCTTCTGGGTATCTCCCCAGAATTAAAAGCATCATACTACAGCGATATATGTGCACTGAGGCTTATAGTGGCACAGTTTATTATAGCTAAATCTTGGAAACAGCCCAAATGCCCATCAGCTAATGAATGGATTAAAAAGGTGGTTTTTTTTTAATATAATGGAGTATTACTCAGCCATAAAGATAAAGTTGGGACATTTATAGCTAAATGGATGGACCTTGAGATCATAATCATAAGTGAAATAAATCAGATACACATGTGGTGTGAACATTGCATTATTTCTCTGGTGTGAGAAACTCAGAATGTAAACAAGATCCAAAATGTACATTAGATATTGTGAAGTAGGAAGAAAATGTTCAAACGGAAAAGGGAACTAGGGAGAGGGTAGGTGGAAAGGAAGGAAGGGCGGAAAAAATGAGGAAAGGAGGCTGAAGTGAAAACAGCTTCGTGAATGTGGGGGGGAAGGTTTGGAAGGAGGGGAGGGAGCCGGGAGTGGTGGCGCACGCCTGTAATCTCAGCACTCGGGAGGCTGAGGCAGGAGGATTGTTGTGAGTTCGAGACCAACCTGGGCTACAAATTGAGCTCAAGGCCAGCCTGAACTGCATAGCGAGACCCTGTCTCAAAAAGACCACCCCCCAAGAAAAGAAAAAGAAAATAAAGGAAGGGAGGGGAATGGGGGAAAAGAGGAATCAAGAAATGTCATGCACAGGTACAAATTCCCTATAATGAGGGTGATCATTATGTACACTTACAATGTACCAATAAAAATAAGCCAAAAAAATTAAAATTGAAAAGAAAATGTCTTAGCGCACCTCATCGTTACCCTGAAACAGAACCTTCAGTGGGCAGCAGGGAAAGCTGATACCACCTGGTTTCACGCCAGCCCCCAGCAGCCTCAGGCAGCCCAGGGCTCCTCTGGAGGTGGGGCCGATATGGTGAAGCTAAAAACAGGACAACTGACTGACAATCTGTGAAGAGTTAAAGGGTGTCTTCCCTCTTCCGCAGCTGGGCCATGTCCCTCCCTACTGTACTGTGAGGCTGATTCTTGAGGCAGCTCAGAGCAGGGAGCTGGTTTGGAAGACGCAAGGCATGAACCGAAGTGGCACATACAGCACTGAAAACCAAGCTTCAGGAAGTGTACATCCGCATCCTGGGCCCCAGGCTTCTTCCTTTCAGATCAGAAGTTTCCTCGGAGGAATTTGACCAGGCCGATAAAACACATCTAAATATACTGGCCGTGGTTTCCCAACCAAGCAGTCTGGCCGGGTCCCTCTGTTGTGCAGGTCATCTTCAGGAAATGCTTAAATGCTCCCCACCGCCGCCACCGCGAGAGCCCACAGCAGCTTTTCAGTGCCCGCCCTTGAAAGGATGGAAACAGACAATGGCTCCGAGACGTCTGAAGGGAGGGCAGAGAAGCCAAGGGTCAGCTGGAAAGTGTAGAATTCCTAGTAAGAGGACTTCCAGAAATAGAGAAGCGAGGGCTGGCACACAGCGCAGGCGTGGACTGCTCCCTAGCACGCCTGAGGCCTTGTGGGGGAGGGGAAAGAGGGAGGGGGGGCGTATAAGCTCTCAGAAGCCCCGGAATCTATAGTTTAAAGGAGACCCATACCATACAATGCATAAAAACAGAGACACCATGACTCATGCAATGGTGAACTTTATGTGTCAATTCGGTGGTCAAACATTCTGGGTGTTTCTGAGAGCATGTTTTGAATGACATTAGCATTTAAATCAGCAGATTTGAGTAAAGCAGGTTGCCTTCCCTAATCTGGGTGAGCCTCCGTCAATCAGTGGAAGGTCAGAACAGAGCCTCTCTCCCTGTGCTGTCTAGCAACCTGCCTCCAGACTTCCGATGTTTGCTGGTCTGCAGCAAACAAGGACATCCGCTTTCCTGGATCTCTAACTCCAAGCCCACCCTGCAGGCAATCTCAATACTCATATGAGCCAATTTCTTATTTAAAAAAAGACAAAACCCCCAAAAAACTCTTTCTATGTATTATACTGGTTCTGTTTCCCTGGAGAAGCCTGTGTAATATAGCACATCATTGTAAAAATAAGAAAATTTGGGACAAAAAGACTTTTTAAATTATGAGAAAAAAAGTCATTTATAAAGGATCAGGATTCAAATGGAATCCAAATACCTGGTGTGTTTGAATATCTGTGAAGTCACTTAGAAATCTGGCAGAGAGTTTAAAGTTACATTAATGAGCAATACTTTTAAAACTTTAAAAGCTAAAGAAATGAACACTTATGAACTCTGGGCGGACAAAAAGTACAGGAAAGGAAAAGTAATCACTGTTTCCTACAGTGCCGATGTGTGTCACATGGTGGTAACAGTGCAAACACCGTCTCTAGGTAGAACCACTGTGTGGGAACCACGCTGAGAAGAGTCTTAACGTGCGGAAGTACTAGGGGCGGAAAGGAGTTAAATCTAATGGTGCCTAGTAGGATAAAACTGAACTACGGGGGTTTAAAAGGTCAGAAATATAAATGTGTTCTTTATAAAGACTTGCAGACAAATTCCAAAACAATAACCCAACAGGAGAAACAGATTGGTCTGCTCACGGGGAAATATGGAGAGGACAAGAGAGTACTTTTCTTGGGTAACAAACCTAGAATAATTGTTTAAACTATCTGTATGTATAACTTCAGTTTTAAAAGTGAAACCTAGAATAATTATTTAACTCTAATCCATTTGTATATATAGCTTTCATTTTAAAGGTGAAAGCTTAATTAAAATGCAGGAACTTGAACAAAGAAAATCTCTAAGATGGGCTAAATATGTCATTGTAATTTAAAGGGGAAGTTGGAATATTAAATCATGGATAAATGGAAGAAATGGCTAACCATGCAGGAAAAAAAAGTTTGATTCATTGTTCACATATTGTGTCAGAAAAAATTCCTAATGGATTAAAAATTTAAATTATTGACCAAAAAACAAAAACAAAACAAAACAAAAAACAGTGGGCCAGGTGTGGTGGCGCACGCTTGTAATCCCAGCACTTGGGAGTCTGAGGCAGGAGCATCATTGCGAGTTCAAGGCCAGCCTGGGCTACAAAGTGAGCTCCAGGCCATCCTGAACTGCACAGTGAGACCATCTCAAAAAGACAAAAAATAAAATAAAATTATCAAAGCATTAGCTAAAACGGTGTGAGACTTTAAAAAGTAATGTCAGAATGAAGAATGTCTCTTTAAGGATGGTACAAAATCCCCGATTTAAAAAAAAAACTGACAAATATGGTTACATAAAAATAAATTTTTATCATAACTGGAACACTATAATCAAAGTTAAAATACTAACTATAATCTAGGAAAACGTACATATCACAAGAAAAGAGGTAATTTCCTTACAATATAGAGGGTTATTAAATAACATAAGAAATTTCCAACAGTGCCACCTAAAGTTAAATAAAAAGACATGGTCAGGAAGCTCACAGAAAAGAAAATACAAATGAATGTAATCATATAAGAATATTCCCAATCTCACTTATAATAACTGAATTTAAAGCTCCAGGGAAATGTGGTATTTTCCTATGATATTCCACCAGGACGCGACGCGGTAAACCTTGGCGTTAGCTGGCCAAGTACAAACGAGGAAGCGATATTTCCATACGTTCTGGTTGGAGTGGAAATCGGTGTCTGCCCTCAGGAGGGCAGTGTGACCCAGTGATTGCACTTCTAGACTTTCTCTTGTAGCCACATTCTGAGAACTACAAAGGAACTCTTGGCACATAATGACCTCGTTCAAGCCCCTGCACTGAAAGATTAGACCAACCCAGCGCGGCTTCTATGAGCCTCAAGTGCGTCCCTGGGACAGCCCAGCTTCCTTTAGACTGTTGGTCTGAAAAACCTCAGGCTCAGTTTGTTCTAGCTCACACCTGAACCCCTCTCTTTCTTAGAGAATTTAGTTGTTGGTTTTTTTAAATTGTACAATCATAAATGCTCTGTTTGTCCTTTTGAGATACGTGATCTCCTATGTGTGTCTTTCTCAAGGATGTGAAAGCCAGTCCCTTGAAATGTAGCAGTCTGGAAGCTGAGTCCCAGGCTCCCAGTCTCCGTGGGGGGCAGCGCCCCAGCACCCTACCACACAGCTGGCCTCGCCACGTTTACACTGACCAGCCTTCCTGTGCACTCTGTCACTTTTCCCATCCCAGCCTCACCCTGTTTGTTCCTCTTCCCTTCTGCCTTATTCTCACTGAAAATGAACAGTTATGAAAACGTGAATCCTCAGAGCTTCTGCAGATTGTCTTGCTAGCCTGCGACTGCTGCAGAATGAGTGTCCCCAGCCAGGTACCACTTCACCAGTGACCCTGCACAGTGATGAAGCGTATAAAGCCTAAACTCAAACCTTGCTACCATCACAGGTCCTGCGGTATTTGGAGCCACAGGCAATGGCATCTCAGAAACCTGCTCTTGAAGCCACTGATAATGAATCAAAATGCTGAGTCAAGAACGGCTCGCTTCCTGAGAACCGCAGTTAAGCTCATAGGGCTAGAACTGTAGGAACCAAGAAGTTACCAGGGAAGACCGGACGTGGCACTCCACCCCCAAATACGGCCACAGATGCTCAAACGCTGTCCTCACCCCACCCGCCCGCCTCCTCGTGGTCTAGCGGAGGAGGGCCCATAAACTTGACAGCAGAAATAGGGTGGGAGCTTCGCAGTGTAAGAAGGTGACACACTTCTTGGTTCCCACGGGAGATGTGATTGATCTCTGTAAGTAATTATGAGGACCGATGGGGACCTGAAAGACTACAGACTGATACGACTATCATATATTGCAGTACTATACAATGCTATATTATACTGTATACTGTAATTCCAATTATACATCTTCTAATTACTCATGACATAAGCTGGCTATAAATAACATACACTACTTATGAACAAAATTGTACTATGTGAGCCAGGCATGCTGGCCCATGCCTGTGACCCCAGCACTCGGTAGGCTGAGGCAGGAGGATTGCTGGGAGTTTAAGGCCAGCCTTAAGCCTCTATATAGTGAGTTCAAGGCCAGCCTGAACTATAAAGCAAGACCCTATCTCAAAAAACAACCAAAAAAAAAAAACCAAAGTAAATGCTACACAACAAATATGCATCTATACATTCACTCTGTACTAAGTAATGCTATGTTATATAACACAAATCTCTCTGAATATAGAGGATGTGGCTCAGGGGAAGAGGGCTTGCCTAGCACCACCACCAAAAAATAAAAAATAAAAAATTGTGTGTGTGTGTGATATGAAAGCTAAGTCTGCTGCTATATGAAATGACTTCACTCCATGAATTTCTATAGGGCTTGGCCCTTGACTAATACGCCATAGATAATCTGAGAAATATAAAGCTTAGAAACAGAGGCAGCATTAGACACAGCCACACTGCACAGCAAGAAGCGTGTGTCAGCTACGGGAACAGAGGAGGAAATTATTTTTACAGTCAATTGGCAATTAGTGAAGAGCTTCCATGTCCACCAGTCAGCGTTATTGCAGGAGGTCCCATGTGGGGCAAGGTCACACAAAAGCATCACTTCACTGCAGCATGCAGGGCCACAGCCCCCTCTCTCCCTCTGACCTTTTTCAAGAGATGACGGTTGTGTGCCCTTAACTGTGGTCTCAGTTACCAGGGGTGAACTGTAGTCTGAAAATGTTACTACAGTGCAAAGAAGAGGTAAGGCACTGTGGGAGAGACTACATCTACATCAGTTTTATTACAGTGCATCACAATTGTTCTGTTCTACCATCTTGTTATTAATCTCTTGCTATGCCTAATTTATAAATTAAACTTTATCATAGGTATGCACGTGCAGGAAGAAAACAGTAGATACAGAGTTCGATGCTGCCTGTGGGTTCGAGCATTTGCTGAGAGGTCTGGGAACTTAGTTCCTGTGGATAAGGGGGACTACTATATTTATTAAACATGTCTTTGTGCTACATGCTTTTCCAGGAGCTCTTTATGAACATAAAGTGCTTAGAGAAATAAGTTTCAATTACATATAGAATAGTTTTATTCAAAATAATTCCTTTCTAACAATTTCATATAAAAGAATTACTACCTTACACCCTGTGAGGACAGGACTCCTGCTGGGACAACAGTGGAACCACTACGGGACTCAGCAACCCCACTGCAGGGCAGAGACCCAGGAGAAGCGAAATCAGCATGTCAAAGAGGCGGCTGCACTCCAGGTTTGCTGGAGCACTGTCCACGAGAGCCAAGACACAGAAGCAACCCATGCGTCCAACAGCCATTGAGTGGGTAGAGAAAACATTACAGAGACACAGGTGACTCCCTTTCAGCCAACAAAGAGCAAAACCCTGTCCTTTGCATCAATGTGGATGAAACTGGAGACCACCCTGTTAGAAGCAAGAAGGCTTACGTGAAGACACGTACTGCCATGACCCTAGGGTGACACAGGAAACAGTACTGTACTGTGTATTTCAAACAGCAAAAAGAGCTGGGTGTGGTGGCGCACGTCTGGAAGACCAGCACTTAAAAGGCTGAGGCAGAAGGATCGCTGCAAGTTCAAAGCCAGCCAGGACTACATAGCTAGGCCCTGTCTCCACAGAAGGAAAAAAAAGCTAAAAGAAAGGATTTTGCGTGTTTTACCATAAAGTAATAATAGCTGTTGGAGGAGATAGGTACTTCAATGTGATTACAGACATTACAATAACATTACATAAAGTCTACATATATGGGACCATCAGATGGTATTCCATTAATAGGTGCAACTTCTATGTTTTTATGCATTAGTTTAAAAGATTAATTAAAATAATACCTACTGGGAACGAGATTTAATAACTTCTATTTTCTGCTTTTTAAAGCACATTATAATGACTTATAGATGGCATTTATTTATGCCTAAAACAGCCTATGTTCAATAAAAAGCAATACCTACAGCCAGGGATTTAGCTCAGCAGCACAAGTGCATGGCGAGCACAAGGTCCTGAGTTCGATTCCTGGTACCAAAAAATAAAATCTGTACCCAAATGCCCCATTACCTCTCTACCCACTTGGATGGAACTTAGCTCTCTCTCTTACTGCTCGAGTTACTGGATAAAATCTGTTTCCACTGCTTTAATGCCTGGCTTTCATTGTCTTTCAATAATCCCACACATTGAAAATGACATACACTCATTATAGCATTGCTTGTGGGAGATTGGTAGTGACTTTTTATTGGGGAGCCCCTTGAAAGGTTTATTCCCACAGGACACAGGGTGGGTGGCGTGGACCCACGATCTCCCCATCACCCTGGCCAAAACTTTCCTAGAACTGAGCTCCTTCCTGCCTTCCCACCCTCCTGCCCTCTGCCTCTTCTCTGACACGTATCAGGTCAGCACCACAATATGAGGCATAGCCTGTCTACGCCTGCCGTTTGCTCTTGTCCTTCACAGGCATTTCTCCCGGCTGGTCTTTTCCATCTCTGTTACTACCTGCCTGGTGCCTGGCGATCTGTGCCCCAACTAACACAGACACCTTACTTTACACTTTTAGTCTCCTGAGCTCTTCAAACATTTTACTTTAATGATTATATTCTGAGATAGTTTTACTAAGATCCAAAAATAGACTAGAAAGAGCTCTTACTTGAGACTCACTAGCTCTAAAAGATCTTTCGAGTTCACCTGAGGAATTCCCAGCAATAATGAGGGGAGAGAACTGTACGCTAGGAGCGGGGAACTGTTGACATCACAAGTGGTATTGTCAATCACCTGCTTCTCATAACTAGGTCTTTTAGAAACAAAGACCCAACCCGGGTCATTGGTTTACTGACCAGTTCTTTCACCTCCACTCCAGATGCTCTGGGTGGTACAATAGTCTCATGCCAGGCACAGGGGCACACGCCTGTCCGCAAACAGTCTGGCTCACCCTTCAGACCTCTGCTCTCACGCTGATTCTCAGAGGCCTTCAGCCTTCATGATCTGTCCCCGTCGTGCCTGCGCTAGGCCCCACACCAGAACCCATCATCCAGTGCAGTTCTGAAGAGTTCAGATTCTTTTCCATGGGGACTCTTAAGGCCCATTCGAATGTGAAAATATCAACTGTCCCCAAACACTTCACTTAAAGCAAATGCTCCGTCCTTCCGAAAGTGCTCCTAATCTCTCAGGAGAGCCTGGCTCCGTCTCAACCCCTTTCATCAAGGCAGCTTCAGTGCTCTGTACGGCTCCGAATTACATGGAGACCTGACTTTATACTCTTGGTTTCCTTAGTTTCACAGCCATTTTATTTCTACTTGTACATAATTATGTTCTGACTTTTTATTAACAAGGACTTTATCATTTGTACAGAATAAACTGCATTATTTAAAGGGACTTATCAAATTAAAACTGAAAGCACAAAAGCAATAAAATTGTTAAACTTTCTAAAACAGCTGGTCACCAAGATTATGGGTCCATAGACTGACCTTTGCCACTCATTAAACCAAATAGGACATACGTGCCATCTGGGGCAGAGGGTGGTGGCATCTATTTATAAGACCCTGTTACTACTGTTGTACAAGTATTAAACAATCGAAGCGAGACGCTCCCACTGTCAGAGATAACAAGGAGCGGTGATTAGAAGCAGCTAGGACCTCGGAAAGAATTGTGATGTTTACTTTCATTTACATTTAAGCTTCTCTGCAAGTACTTTTCCCACTGGTAGGTTATGTATGCTACCACTAGATGGCAGCACCATGGCACGCTCATGATTTTCGAGAACCAGAAAACTGACTGGAAGACTCTGGGTCAGCTTGGCTGAAATTTAGAACTGAGACTCATACTGTCTCATGCATCCATCCGTTCATCCACCCACCCATCAGAACAACATTCACTGCCTTTGAAAAGACCTCTTCATAATGAGCCAGTTCAGCCTAAAGCAGTATCACTAGGACCACAGTAAGAGACAACTAAAGGAAAAGAAATAGATTGAAGTACAGACTTCCGGCGATCATTGTACATCAAGTTCACATGTAGGTGCTGGAGGTTTTTTTTAATGTTTTTAAGCATAAGACATCAAGCATTAGATTTGTTTCAAAGTCAGAGAGGCGGTGAGGGGATAGCAGATGACCCAGTGAGGGAGCTTTAGGAGCTATTTCTTGGCGTGAGATCATAAACCCCGAATAATAGAAGGTCAAAGTTTTGAAACTTGAGCTGGGTGTGGTGGCGTGCCTGTAATCCCGGCTCCTAGCACTCGAGAGGCTGAGGCAGGAGGATCATTGCAAGTTTGAGACCAGCTTGGGCTACAAAGTGAGCTCAAGGCCAGCCTGAACTGCTTAAGGAAACCCTGACTCAAAAAGATAAAAAAAAAAAAGAAAGGTTTTAGAACTTGAGGTCCGAGGTAGTCATCAGTGAGGAAAAGGGTGGTGTGGACGAATTTTGGCTGCTAGCTTCCGTGTGGCTCCAGGCATTTTACAAAGTTCTCAATCATGAAGGTGCTAACAGAGGCGATTTATTCCCCAGTTTGCCAATTTCTAACCACTATTGTTTTCTTTGTACACTATCAAGGACAGAGCATTTGGTTCCTTTGCGTCCATGTTTGCTGCTTATAGAAGCCCTTCCTGCATTGTTTTTAATAGCCTAAATCGCACTTATATCCAGAAGGAATTTTTCCCTAGTAAAAGGCCTTGGTCTTGTTTTTAATAGCCTAAATCGCACCTATATCCAGAAGGAATTTTTCCCTAGTAAAAGGCCTTGGTAAGACCATCCTTATAACTAATGAGGAAGTAGGTTATCTCCCTGTCCTGCTTCATTAGTTCAAACTGCCTTGTTTTTGTTGTTGTTTTTTGTCTTTTTGAGACAGGGTCTCGCTATGCAGTTCAGGTTGGCCTTGAGTTCACTTTGTAGCCCAGGCTGGTCTTGTATTCGCAAGGCTCCTCCTGCCTCAGCCTCCCGAGTGCTGGGATTACAGGTGTGCGCAACCACAACCAGCTCAAACCACCTTCTTGAAGACATCATAAAAGATAAATTTTGGCACCCTCTAGTGGTCAGAAGGGTCATTTACATTCTCTCCATACAGAGAAAAAGCATAACATGGATGTCAGTTTTGCTAGGATAATGATATTTAAGCCTTTTAAAACCTAACCCTCAATCAGAAACACATTTTTCCTCACAAGTGCATCCAGCTCCAGCCCGTTTACTCTCAGACGCATTCCTCGTTCTGTTACTACCACCCGGGGGTGCTGATCCCAACAGGCTGGGACTGAATTCAGGTGCTTGTGCGTGTTGGGCAAGCTCCAGCTCCAGCCTCACACAGGCTGCGGTTGAGGCGCTCTGAGGACCACCTGGTGACTGTCCTTGAGGGAGGAATAGTCGCCTCCATTTTGGCTGCTGCTGACCCTACTGACATGTACAGAGCGGGGTAGGACTTTTCCTCATCTCCTCACTTGGCTTTAAGCAGTGCACAGAGGTCCGGTGGAGGTGCTGACGGTCATCTTTGGAGGTGGCAGGCATGTTTCCCCGACCCCTGTTGTTCCCACGAGTGAGCCGGGATGAGGCGGGACATGTGAGCCAGTGCTCCACGCTGTTGCTGTGATCGAGCCTCAGCAGAGAGGCTCTGACTTCCTGGGGCTTCAAACATTACACATCAGAGCTGAAGCACTGACCCCCAAACATTAGACACTATCTCAATTGTGTCTTGCAGATTGCACTCACCTAGTTCCCATGGTTCTCACAGCCGCTCATCCCCAAGCCACTCTCCTCTTCATGAGTGAATAAAACCTGGGTTTGGCCTTGGGTGGAGGCCTTTGTTTTGGGGGACCATCATCGTGGCTGGACTTAGGACCCCTTGGCTCGCCTTGTTGTCCTTACTCGCCATGAGTTGCACTGGAAGTGGTAGATTGGAATTAACTCACTAGAATCCCAATAACTTTTCATGCAGTCACAAATATGACTTCCTGGGCTGCAACGTGGACCGGAAAGGGCCTTTTATAGCTCTCTGTGGTTGTTAAACTGACACCTGGCTGATCCTGCCACAGTACTGAGGGTGGGAAGAGCAGAAAAGCTCAGGCTGTTCTCCCCATCTTTCTTTGCTTGATGTGTGTGTCTGACGGTGACTCAGTCTCCTCTCTGCTGCACCAGCTGAAAACGTCCCCCAGTAGCTCAGGTTTCTTGGACAATCTCAGCTCCGGAGCTCAGCACCTCTGTCCCATCCGCCCCTCGGTGAAGAAACATCAGTCGTTTCTGTCGTTGCTCATCTCCAGTTGCTTCACGTTCGCTCGTCAACATCTCAGCTTTTTATCATTTGTGTAACCAGTTTCCTGTATTAAATTCTACCTTAGTCCCATTTGCCCCAGCTATTCCTCTGCTGGGTATCTTCCCAGAAGAGTTAAAAACATTGTACCACAGCGATATATGTGCACCCATGCTTAGAGCAGCACAGTTGGTCATAGCTGAATCCTGGCAACAACCCAAAATGTCCATCCACTGACGAATGGATAAAAAAGATGTATTGTTTTCATGCAATGGAGTACTACTCAGCCATAAAGAAGGATAAACTGGACACTTTTATAGGTAAATGGATGCAACTGGAGACCACACTCATAAGTGAAAAAAATCAGACTCACATGTATAAACATATTGTGTTCCTAATGCAAAAAGCTGAAAGAGTAAATAAAATAAGATCCAAAATATACAATAGATATTGTTAAATGGAAAGAAATTGCTCAAAAGGAAAGAGAAACTGGGATGTGGCAAAGGTGAAAAGAACTAGGGAAAGGTATACTTACAAGGTAGTTAAGATAGTTATACCACTTATTCCTCTCAATTCATTGAAAAGAAATGTTTGTCCTAATATTGTTTGGACAATTAAATGCAGATATCTTGTACTCTGAATAACTAATCTGAAGGTAACAAACACAATGTGCTAACCATTGTTACTCTATTATCTTGCTTTAAATTTTTGCTTTATTTTTTCTCTTTAAAATAAAATTTTTAAAAAATGATAAATTCTTTCTCCTAAAAAACACACTGGCAATGGTTGCTGTTTTCCTGCCACAAGAATACAGTACACACAAGCACACATATGTGCACTGCAGCAAATGCTTCGCTAATAATCATCACCTTACGTGCGATGATTCTGATGTCTCCTGTTCTGTTCTGCTACATGTTGAAGATGCCAGACATAGCCCATGAAATAGAGTTTACAACTCACTGATGGGTTATATCTCATGACTAAAAATTTGAAAAACACTGCCTTTGTGGCTATATTCAGTTATTTTCTAAAGTTCAGGCTTAGTGATCACTTATGAAAGTACAGTGCAAGCTTAATTTTTATATATATGGAAGTTTAATTATTAGGGATTTGTTTACTGAAAAGACTGTCCTTTTTATTTTTTTTTAATTTTTAATTTTTTGTCTTTTTGAGACAGGGTCTCACTATGTGGTTCAGGCTGGGCTTGAGCTCACTTTGTAGCCCAGGTTGGTCTCAAACTCCCAAGGATTCTCCTGCCTCAGCCTCCTGAGTGCTCTGATTACAAGCTTGTGCCACCACTCCTAGCAAGACTGTCCTTTGAAAACTGAATTGTGTTGCTTCTTTGTCAAGGATCAGTTGACTATTGGTAGCATAAGAAGTTCTTTTGTGCTACTTCACAGGAGGGCGACTTTCGATAACAAATTTATTCTTAATTGATACATAAAACATAAAAGTCATACATATTCATGAGATACCATGTTATATTTGGACAAATGCCTACGCTGTGTAATATAAGAAATCAGCTAGGCAGCGGGAATAAATTCTGGTGTGCACAATGGGATGAATACAGATAACAAGAAAGTAACGTTGATTCCGAAAAAGCTAGAAGAAATTATTTTGAATGTTTTCACCACAAAGGATTGTGTATTGGAGGAGACAGATAATTTTAACTTAGTTTAAACACTATTCGGTATATTTAGGTATCAAAAAAATCACATGGCACACAAATTAACATGTGTAATTTTTATATTTTTATGCATTGGTTAAAACAATAAATTTAAGCCGGGCATGGTGGCACACACCTACAACCCCAGCATTCAGGAAGCTGAGGTGGGAGGATTGTTGGGAGTTCGAGACCGACCTGGGCTACAAATTGAGCTCAAGGCCAGCCTGAACCACCTAGTGAGGCCCTGTTTCAAAAAGACAAAAAAAATTTAATTTTTGTTATGTGTGCATTGTTGGGAATTGATCCTAGGGTCTTTGCACATGCACAAGCATGCTACACCCTCAGTTCTCTAAAATAAACTTAAATTAAAAAATAAACTTTAGGAGTGTTTCAAGTGCCCACCTTCTTGTGAGTCTATGTCCGGACATTTTACTTTGTTTCACTCATCTTATTTTCTATTTCTCCTCAATTCTTCAATTTCCTGGTTTCTGGAGCTTTAGTTTAAGATTGAAATCAAATTTGTGAATGTCCCAATTTTTTAAAAGATTGTTTTGACAGGGGCTGGGGATATAGCTCAGTGGAATAAGTGCCTGCCTGGCAAGCACAGGGTCCTGAGTTCAATCCCCAGTACCGCCAAAAAACAAACAAAAAAAATATGTTTTGACAGTATAAGTTATAGTCAGTTTTGGAAACAGCTTTCTAAAATTATGTCATGGTCAGTTTTAGAGTCAGCCTTGTAATATCTGCAAGAAAGGCTGGAACTTTGCTTGGGATTATATTTGATCAAGATTGCATTGAGATCAGGAGAGGACTGACAATACTGAGTTTTCTAACCCATGAACATTTTAAGGCATGGAAACGACGCATTAGCCCAAAAGGATGAACTTCTGGTATCTGTTTCATAACCTAATAATCTGAAACCACATAAAACTTTTGAGGACAGATGATTAAAAGCGTGGAGGTGAAGAGCTCGTTACAGAACGGCCTCTACTATTTTTATTTTCAAAAAGCAAGAGACTATACAGGCATTAAAAAAGAATCATGTCATTTGCAGGAAAATAGATGGAAATGGAGCTCATTATGTTAAGCCAAAGAAGCCAGTCTCAGAAAAACAAGCACCACGTGTTGCCTCTCAAACGTGGACTCTTAAGGGCAGAACCCAAACAAAACAACACAAAAACCCATGTAAGTAGAAAGGAAGGGGTGGATTAGGGCAGGGGAAAATAACGAAGGAGGGGAGGGCGATTTTCTGTGGGACCACAAATCACAACGCGGGCCTTCACACACCGGACTACACCCAGTCCTTTTTTATTTTTATTTTGAGACAGTGTCTTGCTAAGTCACCAAGCTGCCCAGGCTGGGCAACTTGAATTTGCGATCCTCCTGCCTCTGCCTCCCAGAGTGGTGGAATTATAGGCATGCACTAGCACGGCTGCAATTCTTGTTACTGCATGATCTTGACCCAATTACTCACTTAACCTCCTTTAACTTATTTCTTTATCTCTGCAATGAGATTATAAGGGATGCAGCTCAGTGGTAAAGTGTGTGCCTGGCAGGTGCAGGACCCTCGGTTTGATCTCTAGCGTAGGAAAAAGATGAAGAAGGTTACATGACTCTTCACACGTACATTATTATTTCCAGTAAGTCTGCCTAGGGTCAACTCTGTTGCAAAATTAACATGTCATTATATCTTATACAGAAAACACATTTGAACATTCAGATTGGAATTCTATGAACCCTGAGATGTGATGAGCATGGGAATTATTTCTGTGAAAGCATTTGTAGTATTTGTTACCGCTTCTATAATAAAGGCTGATTCGATTGAGTTTAAAAACACTCTTCCACCTGACCTCTGGATGTCAGTGCTTACTACTCACCAGGCAAGCACATTCTCACAACCATTGTGCTACAGTGAATAGACTCGTGAATTCTGCTTGGGGCCAGGGATTCAATGGCCTCCCACAAACAAAGACAGATTGTTTTGAATTCGTGTCTGTGAAGGAGAAATGTTCAATTGTTAAATTAATCATGTGTGTTTTAATCAACTTGAGCATGTCATTAAACAAGTCATCTCTCTGCATGTTTCTTTATAAATTAGACAAAGTGAATTTCTTGTACTTATCTGTATTTTTTAATTACACTTACAGCAAATGTTATTTTTTTAAAAACATATTTTGGAAAAAAAATAAAAGCACATTTTGGAGCTTTCAGAAAGCCATTGAAATGTTAGTGGCCTAAAAACCAAAAAGGTACAATAGTCATTGCTTAATTGTTTTCTGGATACTTCTTCTAGCCAACAGATTTATAAAGGAACCTGAGAAGAAGCGTACATAATACGTAGCCATTCACTGTATTACAGACTACCTATCACGTACCTGGGGCTGTGTTGCATAAGGAATACAAAACTGAATCAAATTGAAGAGTTCACAGTGCATTGAAGAGACAAAGATACCAAAGTGTAATTTATATATAATGAATTAGGCACTATAATCAAGAAATTAAATTGTTGAAAGATTTTGGAATAAATTTAGAATGAGCATATACCCTACTCTATACCAGCTATTTAAGAATGAGATACAATGAAGTTAAGTGACATAAATCAGATATGTAAGCTTAAATATCACATGGTTTCTCATATAAAATATAAGTAAAAACAGAGCAAAATGAAAGACTGTAAGAAGCAGGGAAAGAGATTGTTCTCAGAGGGGAAGGGGACAAAGAGATGGAGGGGAGGAAGGGACGCGATAAGGGACGAAACAAAGAAATTCAGGTTTGTTGGGACGCTACCAGCTCCACACAGCGAGTGTGACTGTTACGCACTGAAAACGTGTGAAGAAAGAAACCGGAAGGGGATGAAGGGATGAAGAGCGGTGGAGGAGAGAGGAAGGAAGGGAGGGGGGAGAAAAGGGCTCAGACGCGCTACGTACACGTACCAACTTCCCACAGGGAATTCAGACATTACGTACTAGCCGGGCGCGGCGGCGCACGCCTGTAATCCCAGCGCTCGGGAGGCTGAGGCCGGAGAATTGTTGCGAGTTTGAAACCAGCCTGGGCTACAAAGTGAGTTTAAGGCCACCCTGAACCGCATAGCGAGACCCTGTCTCAAAAAAACAAAAACAAACAAATAAATAAACATTATGTACTACACACATGTACTAATTAAAAGACTGAGATATAAAAGGTGAAGAGCTCAGGGCTGGGACTGTAGTTCGATGGTAGAATACTCACGTACCACGTGTTCATGCCTTAAGTTCAGTCCTCAGCACCAAAAAAAAAAGGTTTTAAGAACTTATACTCTAATAGCGGAGACAGACAAATACAGAAGAAATTACCAAAAAGTATCCAAACTACCCCCGTGGAATGATGCAGGAAAGGCTTCCCAGAGAGGCAGCGGCAGGGGAGACAGATCCAGGCTGGCTTTGAGTTCACTCTGTGGCCCAGGCTGGCCTCAGACTTCCGCCTTCATCCTCCAGGCGCTGGAATTACAGGCGAGCAGCCCCAGGTCAGCTCAGAAAAGCAATCCACAAAGGTGTAAAGAGAAGAGAACTGCAAATCCTCAGGACGCCGGGCTGCTGGGGAGCAGCGAGAGAGGCGGCTGGGTGAGCCGAGAGCAGGAAATGAAGGGGCTTCCTGCGCACATGTAAGAGGCTGGACTTTATCTAAACGATTGAAGGATTTTTAGCAGAGAATTATATTTGTATAAATAATTTACATATGAATATGTATATCCATATTCTATAACTTTATTGAAGCACAATTCATGCGCCATGCAGTTGCTATGTACTCATTGAGATACACAACCCCCACCGCAATCAGTTTAAAACATTCCCTCGGTCCAGAAATAAGCTGGACCGGTTAGCGTCACGCCCCAGCCCGTTTTCTGCCACAGGCAGCCACTAGTTTCTGTGGCTCTTTGGATACGCCTATTCCAGGTATTTCGTGTAGATGGCCGTATACACCGTGTGGGCTTTTATGACTGGATTCATTCACTTAATATGATGTTTTCCAGGTGTATCCCTGTGTGGCACGTGCCCGTGTCTGTGTCAGACAGCTTTGCACTGCTGTGACCAAACACGCGGACACGATTTAAAAGAAAAGATGTATCTGGGCCCACATTTTCAGGGGTTTCAGCCCGTGTCTGTGGCTCTGTTGCCTGGGCCTCTAGTGCAGCAGGACGCGCGGTGGCAGGAGGATGTGGTGAGAGGCCCGGTGTCCAGAGAGGGCAGGGGCTCCACCGCCTCTCGGCAGTCCACTGGGTCATGAACCCACTGGACGGAGCCACTGGGGAGACCAAAGCGCTAGGCTGATCGCACGCGTCCCTGAGCCCCTCCTCTGGGCAGTGAGGAACTGAGGACCGAGTCTTCTGGGACAGGGTCAAGACCCAAAGTGCGCCGTTACTGAATAATAGTCCATTTATTTTAGTTTGGTATTGCTGTAACAACACAGACAAAAAAAACTTATTGTCTTACAGTTCCAGAGGTCAGCAATCTGTTGTTGGTCTTAGTTCGGCTAAAATCAAGGGATGTGCTCCTTCTGGAATCTAAAGAAGATAACTCGTTTCCTTTACTTTCTGGTCTTCTAAGCATCGCCTGAATTCCTTGGCTAGTGGCTCCCTTCCTTTCAAAGCCAAAAACAGATGGTGAATGCTTCTCCCACTGCACCCCTTTGATTTATACCATCTTCTTCCCTCTTCTACTTCCAAAAGCCTTTGTGATGACATTGGTGCCACATGGATAACCCGGAATAATCTTCCTATTTCAGGGTAAACTGATTAGCAATCTTCTTTTTTTTTTTTTTAGTACTGGGAATTGAACCCATGACCTCAGGCTTGCCAGGCAGGCACTTATGCCACTGAGCTATGTCCTCAGCCCCCGATTAGCAATCTTAATTCTGTGTGCTATTCTCCTGTGCCATGGAATATAACATTTCACATTACTAAGGGTTAAGATATAGACAATAACTTATCTACAGTCGCTTGTGATGATACATCACATTTTATTTACCGTTTTATCAGTTGATAGATATTTGGGTTTTGTCTACTTTTTGGTCACTATAAATAGTGCTACTATGGACATGTGTATTATGGATCATGCTGCTGTAAGCGTGTGGACAGGTGTTTCAATGGACTGCTCTCCTTTCCATTTCTTATGGAATGTATTAGGAGGGGAGTTGCTGGGTAGTAAGATTTAATTTTGAGGAAGATTATTCTACTTCAGTGTGAGAATGGTTAGAGATGATAAATACTGTTATGTGAATGTGGAAGGGGAAAAATAGCTCCCATTGGTGAAGGCCTCAGAAAGAAAACAGGTAAGCTGGATCTTCCAAAAGTTATCAAATAACTTAGTGACAGCCAGGCATGGTGGCACATGCCTGTGACCCCAGCACTTGAGAGGCTGAGGCAGGAGGATGGCCACGAGTTTGAGGCTAGCTTGGGCTACAGAGTGAGTTCAAGGCCAGCCTGGGCTACATAGCAAGATCCAGTCTAAAAAAATTAAAATTCACCAGTTAACATTCTGTAGTACTTTGTATGTTTATGAAAGTAATTCGTATCGTATATACAATTTTCAATTCTTCACAACATCATGTAATGAGTATTTTCTTGAAATGGTAACCCTAAAAAATAAGGATAGCTGCATAGTATTTGAGAATAAGACAGAACCGTCTCTCATCTAAGTAACCCTCTACAGAATATTTAGGTTGGTTTTCAACTCTCCACTATAGGTACCGCTATGAAAAGTATTTTTAGACTAACATCTTTCCTTTGAGATGGATCTTAAGGATGAGCACGGGTGACCAAGAACACGCTAACTGACCCGTTTGCATACACAGCCTGAGGGATGTAAGGGTGAAAGAGCTCAGGTCAAGGCTCCTAAACTAAAGGCCAGAGTTTGCCTTTCTATGTGCGAAATGAAATTCTTCTTAATTTTAAAGAGAAAAGATAAAACAAAATTTCAAAACAAGATAATGATGGTTAATGCATTGTGTATTGTTAGCTTTAAATTACTCAGTGTACAAGATCATTGCACCGCATTTCCAAACAATATTAGCACAAACTTATCTTTTCAATGAACAAAGAAATTAGTAGTATAACTATCTTAACTAACGTGTGTGTGTGTGTGTGTGTGTGTGTGTGTGTGTATTTGCCTTTTGCTTTTCCCTTCCTTTTTTCCTCCATTCCCCATCCCAGTTTCTCTTTCCTTTTGAAGTTTCTTCCCACTTCCCAGTATCTATTGCACGTTCTGGATCTTACTCTTTCAGCTTCTCACACGAGAGAGACAACACGCTGTTTGCACATGTGTGTCTGGTTCACTTCACTTATGAGTATGATCCCGAGTTGCGTCTGCCTCCCTATGAAATGAAATTCTCAGTGATGCCAATCTGTATTTAGCCATCAAAAATAATCTACCATCAATGCTGGCAATGGGAAGTTGTCAGCCTAATACGGGCGGATCAAATTTTACTTCTTCTGTCTCAAAAGGTTGTTTGCTTGTTTTAAGCTAGACATAGGTTAAAACAAAGGAAAAAGTTATCAGAGATAAAACGGCTACAGGGCCCTTCCCCGCTACTGCCCGTGGAAGCATGGCGGTCCAATGCACGTCTTCCACGACCAAGTACGTTGTTGCCTACCTGGGAACGCTCGAGTGTCTGAGTGTCCTAAGAAGTACTGTTTGCAAGTGAAGACTGAGGAGGGATATGGGACAAGGCGCTCATCAACCCCAAGCCTAATTTCAGAAAAACCTTTACTCTTCAAACAGTTTGGGCAGAGAGGGGCTCAGCACTAGATCCAGTCCAACACTCTCTCCCACAGATGACCCAGGCAGATGAACAGCTAAGGATACAAGCTGTCCTCCTGCAGTTTCAATACATATGTGCTGGCTGGACCCCCAGTGAAGTTACAAAAGTGGGTAGAGCCTCATTTGAGATGAATTAGGAAGATTCTAAAGAAAAGAAGAGTTGAAGAGAAAACTGTTCCCAAGACAGTTCAGGGAACAGAGAGTGTGAGGCTGAGCCCTGCCTGTGGTATCACCATGAATAACACTGAGCTTCCTAATTCAGAAGGTGAAAAGGCAAGATCGAAGTTTTGGACAGTCTAGCACTTGAAACAAAGAACGGTGAAATAAATTATCAGCCACTCGGGAGGCTGAGGCAGGAGGATTGTTGGGAGTTTGAGGCCAGCTGAGGCTACAAAGTGAGCTCAAGGACAGCCTGAACTGCATAGCAAGGCCCTGTCTCAAAAACAAACAAACAAAAAAATTATCTAAAAAGGAACAGATAATGCAAACCTATTTCTGTGGGGAAAACACATAGTTTTGGGTATTTTACATTTCTGTACTTACAGTGATTGTTCTTATGTGTTAGAAGAAAAACTTTAGACAATTTAACAGTTTGAGCAAAGAACAGTTCATGAGCTGGGCAGCACTCCAAATGGAGAGCCCCACCACCCAGCTAGGGCAGCGTGCTTTCATAGCTGAGCACAGCGACGAAGGCGAGAAACAACTGCACCGGTGATGATGCCTTGGCTTCGCTGGACGTGGTCTGATCCACTGGGGAAGCAGACTGGCTGAGGCCCAGCTATTTGTGTTTGGCTGAAATCCAGATATTTGTTACAAAAATACACTGTTTCAGCTGTTAAATTTGCTTTCTATGTGAGTCAAGTTATGCGCTGTGATTATACTTCCTGCTCTAAGTTTTGTGCAGTAGGGTGCCTCTAGTTAACAACTAGTTATTTCAAAATAACTAGAAGATTTTGAATGTTTAACTACAAAGAAATGATAAATGTTTGAACTAATAGATACATTAATTACCCTGATATGATCATTACACAATGTTTTACGGATATTAAAGCAACACATTTTACCCTATAAAGTTGTACAGTTGTGTGCTAATCTAAACAAATAAAGGAAAAACACATTCCTAAAAAAGGGAGATTATAGTTGCTGGAGCTCTTTAAAATATACCATGAGGTGGAGGTCATCTACCTATACATAAGAGAATTCTTGCCTATATATGACCTTATGGTGAATTTATCAAGAATTTCATGATTGGGGGCTGGGGATATAGCTCAGTGGAATAAGCGTCTGCCTAGCAAGCGCAGGGTCCTGAGTTCGATCCCCAGTACTGCCAAAAAAAAAAAAAAAGTGATAAATTAAAAAAAAAAAAAAGAATTTCATGATTATTCTTTATTGGCTAGTTGACATAAGATACCAAGATATAAAACTAAACAGAACACGGTGGCACACACCTGTAATCCCAGCACTCTGAGGCCTAAGGCAGGAGGATCAGAGCATCAAGCCCAAGCTGAGCAATTTAACGAGGCCCTACCTCAAGCCAAAAAATAAAAAAGGATGGGGATATAGTTCAGGGCAAAGGCGCTCAGTGTAATCCCCAGTCCCACCAAAAAAGTATACATGCATTGATACATCATTGCATGTGTATCTCAGTACTTCATAAAAAGGCTAATGGTTATATATATTGGAATCAACAGAAGAACATTAAGTTTTCAGTTTAAACTTGCATTCTGCTTTTTAAAATCATTGATACCCTTTAGCTTCTAAATGTTTTACATGTATAGTATGCACAATTTATGAAAAAGTTAACTTTCTACATAATTTAATGGAGCTAGGAATATGACGGGAGAGATAAATGCAAACCAATGTGAAAGTGGATTACAGCAGACTGCTGATCTCATCATTGTCAGCCACATGAACTGCATGATTAAGTACTTGTAAATAAATGGGAAAGCTGATTAAGTCTTAACAAGGAAAATAAGGAACATGCTGTTCAAACTAACTTTTTTTAAATGGCTCAGATACCCTAGTGGCATAAGCACCTGCCTGGCAAGTGCAAGGTCCTCAGTTTGATTCCTGATACCAGGAAAAAAAAAAAGATACTCTGGTTTATCTTTAGATTGTATAAATCTTTTGCCTTTTTAAAGAGTTTGAATAATTGTGACAGCCTTTGCACCAGGTATGCCATTCTTTTCCTAAGTTCAATCTTGATCCTGCCAAAACTTTACCAACTTTACTATGAATTCCTCCCTCAAAAAATGTAAGAGAGAAAAAGAACAGAAACCCACCGGAAGAAATACAGTAAAGAAGTGTGGTATCAGCTATTGTATTCTGCTGAAGAATAAGGGATTGGTGGTGAATGTGGTCTGCCCAAGTCCCAGGGACAGCAGTGACACAGAAGCATTGAGAGTAAGATTCCCGGCACACCTAGGGCCCAAGATACAGCACTGTTTAGATTTCATGTACTGGAGTCAAGTTCCAAAAAAATGGATCTTCAAATTTCTTTTATCAACCTTCCTTATAATTATTTTCTTGGGCTTTATTAAATGATAAACTTTATTAAAGTTCTGGTAATTATTTTAATAAGATGAAGTTATCCTCAGGTGAAGGAAAATGGAACAGGAAGAATAAAGTGTCAGAAGTTGTCCCAAGTTAAAAGAGAAACTGTCAAGATATATGATATACAGTACAAACTCCCTACAATGAATATGATCATTATGTATATCTAAACTGTACCAATAAACTCAATTTTAAAAGTGTAAAAGAAGAGAAAGATAACAAAAAATAATGATTATATTAAGGTGATTGGAATTCTATATAAACTACACCCAAATCAGGATACGTGACTCATCTATTCACTAATTCAAGATTAGTTTGCTTTTGGAGGTAGAATTAATTTCATCTGTTTCAAAGAAGCTTTGCCCATAATTACACACTACTTTTATTCAGTTTACATAGAACAGCCATTTTTTTGGCTTTATTTTTTCCCCAAGAATTTTGGGTCAGAGCAATACAATATTTGAAGAGGTTTTTATGAGCTTCTTTGTTTATTTTGACATCACATTGGAACAAGGTGTGTCCCTTGTTAGAATTTCTGGTTTCTGAGAAGAATGTTTTTTTCTATGTCAAAACACAAGGTTAAATAGATCGCCTTTCATTCTCCTCATTTTTGGAATGAAAAATATCCCACTGGAAGCCATTAAGAAATTGCTAGATTGAACCCAAGTAAATGGCACCATCCTCTATCGGGCTAATAACATCCCTTAGTTATTGTGCAGTGACCAGGTCTGCAATTTCCTGAACTAGTGTACAGAGAAGGCTAAAAAGAAAGAGGCGAATGGAAGGATTTCAGGGCTCAAGGAGGGTCAACACCCTGTCACAGAATTTGAGGTTTTCTCAGGGCTAAGACCAAGACCTTCTCTGGAGGGCCTGTATTTATCTGGTTATCAGAAGGAGTGGAGTACTCAAGAAGGGCAGAATCACTGAAGGACTTCTCCAATAAGGTATTAAATTAGTCCTTAATAAGGATTAAGGATTAAGCTAATCCACCTGGGAGTGAGATGCCTGCGGCTATAGTCTTTATCTAGTTGAGATCTGATCCACATATCCTTGGCTGTGATCTTGTCTTATCCTTTGAGGCTTTCTGGTTTCATCCTCCATTACAGGTTTGAGTAGGGATCAGTGACTCACAGAGATTCACTTACTATGAATCCTGTTGCCCACTTCCAGACAAGCAGCAGCCTAGGCTTTGGACAGATTCACAAGTAAACATAAAAAGCCAGCTGGTTAATTTAAGTCCTGCTTGGGGCTGCTTCATAGTGGTCTCCATCAATCCTCCTCACCATTCCCTTTTAACTGCATTATTTTTGATGCAGTAAGTCATGCAAATCAGTTCTAGCCCCATGTTCGATTCGTCTGCCTCTTCACAGTGACCTCTAACAGACGTACATGTGACTCTAGAACAGTGTTCTCCCCATCCCCCACCCCCACCCCTTTCTTGGAGGCTGAACCCAGGGCCTTTGCACTGAGCTACATCCCCAGCCTTTTTTGAGACAAGGTTTCACTAAATTGCTGAATTGCCCGAGTGGAACTCCAATTTGTAATCATCTCCCTGAGCCTCCCAGGTGCTAGGATTACAGGCATGAGCCACTGCACCTAGCTAGTGTGGTGGTTTTTAAGTAATTAGTTGCAAATAAGAATATTCTTCATATATATAAATATATATTCTTCATATATATATGTGTGTGTGTGTGTGTGTGTGTGTGTGTGTGTGTATATATATATATATATATATATTTGACATAAGACTTCATTTTGTGGTGTTCAGGATGACCTCAAACACACTTTCAACTCACAGCAACTCTCCAGCCTCAGTGTCCCAAGTCCCAGGATTACAGGTGTGCACCACCATGCTTTACTATGTTCTTTATATTTTTTACTACATGTGATGGCAGGTGAAGGAATGCGACGAAGACTGGTTAGCAAGAAGGACCCCAAGTTGGAAATTCAAGAAGCAAGAATAGGGGCTGGGGATATAGCTCAGTGGAATAAGCGCCTGCCTAGCAAGCACAGGGTCCTGAGTTTGATCCCCAGTACCGCAAAAAAAAAAAAAGAAGCAAGAATATGTCATAGAACACCCAGTGAATATTTCTCGAGCATTTTTTATGTGTAGAGACCCAGCCAGTATCAGAGAAGCCATGGCGGTGTGTAAGACGCAGTTCATACCCTCGGCGACCCTAACCGGGACACTCCGGGCTTTGCGAGAGCTGGGTCCTCGCAGCTCTCCTTCCTCATCCATAATCTTCTCTCCTGGGTCACTGTCTCTCGTTCAGTGTCTCGAAACCACTGTCTCACAGATTCCATCCAGTTTTCTAGCTGTTGAAGGTGGCGAAGTAAGCTCAGTAACTTCACTATGACTAAAGGTTCTAAACTAGGATTTGGAATTACTCCTGGGCACCATCTATCTATGGCTAGTTCTGCATACTACAGTTAATTCTCAATCATTTAGTGGTAGATTAAACCAGTATTAAAATAAAAAATGGCAAATATATGGATATACTTTAAAAGTTTAAAAAATGATGAATCTATGAAGAACTCCACATATTGCTATGGCCCTTACTAGTTGCCATTTTACAATTTTTCACGCCTGTATCTTGTGCTCTGAGAAATTACTTGGGAGATAACAACAGGCAACAGTTGTTATTCTTCTATTATTTTGTCTTGAAGTTTGGAATTTTTTCATAAAATTAAAAAAATACATATTTCTCTTGCACCATATGTTGAACTCTGCCATTTACCGAAAACTGCTCTAAAAGTAAATTCTATGAAAGAATCATTATCTGAAAAAAGTTGTCATTTTATGTCAGCCCGATAAACTACCCCTTTCCAACTGTGTGTGTGTGTGTGTGTGTGTGTGTATGTGTATATATATATATATATATATATATATAAAATGTTATCTTGAACTTCACAAAGAATGGTGAGTGAAGGCAAATGATTCGCTCATTTTAATCTTTAAAATTGGGGGACGGAGTTCTGGGCTTTCCCCCGAGGCCTCACACATGCTAGGCACATACTCTACCACCAAGCCACACCACAAGCCCCTGCTCATTAGTTTTCAATTTAAAACATAAGTGAGTTTGTTTTGTAACCTCTTGCATAATATAGCAAGTTGGCGTAGAGAGGAGAAAAAGGCAGGGAGGGGGTGGTGCGAGGGCAAGGGGCACAGCCAGCATTCTGCTTGACACATGAGTGCAGTGGGGCGAACCTTCCGGAGCTCTCAGTGATATGGCCCAGTGCAGACCATGTGCGACCACTGCACTAGAGTAATCTCATCCAGGCCATTGTTAGTGATTTTGTCATACTTCCAATGACATTTCTAGAGCAATAGAATGACACATATTCATTTATCAGGATTGTATGGTCTCTAGTGAAAGAAACTCTCACTCAAACTAGAGAAGGAGAATAAGGGAATTATGATCAATTAAATGTTAAATCCAGCTGGGCCTGGTGGCACCCGGCTACACCCCCGTGGCACCCGGCTACAACCCCAGCACTCTGGAGGCTGAGACAGGAGGGTTGCCACAAGTTTGACACCCGCTTGAGCTACATTGTGAGTTTAAGGCCAGCTGAAACTACATAGCAAGACCTTGCGTCAAAAAACAAACAAACAAAAACATGAAGTCCGTAGTTAAATCTAGTTTTCAGATGTGGCTCCATATAAAGGGGCAAAGCATGTTATCATGTTTCTAGTTTTCTCCCCGACATCTAGCTCCATTTTTTACTTTGACTCCTTTCTTAGATTCTCCCACCCTAGCAGCAGGACAGCTGCTCGCACTGCATATTTCAGTGCGTTCCAAGCAGTGTTCAGAGACTGGCTTTGAACCAGCCTAGGTCAGGCGTGTGTTCATGATCACTTGGTAAAGGGACTAGGAGCTCAGACTGACTTAGAGCTCATATGCTTTACCTTAGACTGAGGGGACAGCTCCTCTCAGGTCCCATGGCCAGCAGTGGGACTCAGAACTGGAGGGTCCCTTGAGCCCAGCAGAGCCCAGCCTGCCTGGACAACGCAGCCAGACCCTGTCTCAAAAACAACAGTGTCTTGTTGATAGTATAACCTTAGCTCCTGTTACGGCACAGGGAGGGGAGGGGAGGGGAGGAGAGAGGGATTAAACAAAAGCAAGCCTGTGGCTCATACACGGAACCTCCCCCCAAGATGACTGTGAATGGCGTGAATTGCAAACACGTACTAAGATTTTCAAAAGACAGAATTGTAAGGAAAAAAACCCACAGCAACAACTACTACAAAAAAACTATAGGGCGGCCCATTCAGGGCCACTCCTGTTTCTCAGGAAATATTCCTATTACCCATGCCTTTTCCCAATAAATTTTCCTACTCTTAAAAAAAAAAACCCAGAAAACCCTATCGTTTGACTATGACAGCCTGCACTGCTCCCCTCTACCCTTCTTCCAACACCTCTTCCCCGATTGGCTGAGAATCTGAGGTGTGTGGTGCAGTGGAACGGTGAGGAGACGACTTAATCCAACAGCAGCCATCTTGGAAGGCCCCCTGGGAAAGGGGGGCTCTATCAACAAGATACGGAGGAGCACTCCAGGGAGAGAGGCCCGCGCGAAGACCACAGACAGGAAAACGTGCAATAAATAGGTCAGTGGAAGGAAAAGACCAAGGGTGAGACTGTACAGAGGCCGAGGGAAGGTCAAGCAGGTCCTGGAGCCGCAGACTAAACGGCTCATTGACTTGTATTATGAATATGGGAGGGCTCGGGTCGCTAAACTTTTTCTATAGGGCAAATAGTACATATTTTATTTAGGTTTTGTAGGCCAAGATGCAAAAATCAGTGACGCTGTATTTCTCTAATAATGAAATAAATGTCCATAAAGTTTTATTGATAAAATTCTAAACATATTAATAATTGAGTATAATTACTTTTGTAATACAGATCCACCACATAAACTTTTTACTTTCTTTCCAGTACTGGAATCACAGGGCATATTAGGCAAATGTTCTACCACTGAGCTACATCCTCAGCCCATGAACTTTTTAGAGAATCATGTTTTATCTTATTTGGGGTTCAAAGTTAGTATGCACCATCAACAAATGCATTATACCAGAAAATGCTGACCTATAAAAATCATTCTTAAAAAAAAAAATCATCTGGAAGCCAGGCGTGGTGGCGCACGCCTGTAATCCCAGCACTCAGGAGGCTGAGGTAGGAGAATTGTTGCAAGTTCAAGACCAGCCTGGGCTACAAAGTGAGCTCAAAGCCAGCCTGCACTGCATAGTGAGACCCTGTCTCAAAAACACACAAAAAAGTCATTCTCAGGTGACAAATTTTGGAAAAACAGCTGGATTTGACCCAAAGGCTGTGGTTTGCAGACCCTTGAACACCACGGAACCCTCATGTTTGGAGAAGGCAGGCCGTTTGATGATAGCTCCCACTACATCAGAAGGAGACAGACTGGGGGCAGTGGAGTAACCTCCCCCACACTCTGTCCGAGGCTTCACTTTGCATGGCTTCGGTAACCTGTGGTCAGTCATAATCCAAAGTTGTTAAATGGAGAGTTCCAAAAATAAATGGTTCCTAAGTTTTAAATTGCACATCATTCTGAGTGACATGATACAATCTCACACTGCCCTGCTCTATCCTGCCAGAAACGTGAATCACCCCATTTTCCAGTACATTCACGTCCTGTATGTTACTTACTCGCTAGACACTTAGTAGCCATCTTGATTATCAGGTCTCCTGTGGAGCCGGGCATGGCGCATGACTATAATCCCAGCACTTGGGAGGCTGAGGCAGGTGGATCACCATGAATTTGAAGCCAGCCTGGGCTACATAAATGAGTTCAAGGCTGGCCTGCATTACATAGTAGAATCTGTCTCAAAAAAAAAAAAATCAGGTCTACTGTTAAGAACTTGTATTCAAGTAACCCTTATTTTACTTAATAATGGCCCCCAAGTGGAAGCATAATGATGTTGGGAATTTGAATGCTAAAGAGAAACCATAAAGTACTTTCTTTATGTGAAGAAATAAAAACACCAGTAAGATATTTTAAGAGATAGAGATCATATTCTCGTAACATTTATTACAGTATATATTTACAATTGTTCTGGTTTCTTGCTGTCAATGTTTTATGGTGCCCAATTTATGAACTGAACTTTATCACAGGGACATATACATATATATATAGTAAAAACACATAGTAAATATAGGGATCAGTACTGTCCCTGACTTCCGATTCCAGTTGGCTTTCTCGGGACAAATTCCTCACAGATAACAGACTGTGCAGGATATGCAAGTGATAAGGAGACTCAGCCAGAATGTCACGAGTTCCGGGACTGAAACAAGTGAGGACCTTGAGTCGGGGCAGAGCTGGATGCATCAGCACGCAGATGGACACGCTCTTGTGTGGTGAGTATCTGCTCCCTTCTCAAGGGCCCCTTCCCAGGGCAGCACCCTTCAAACTTCACTTCCAGACACTGCCGAGATCCTCTGGAAAGAAGAGAGAAGTAACTTCTCTCTGGAGCTAGTTCTGGAGCTACTGTGAGTCATCACATCTTTGTGATCCATTCTGTTTGGTTACGCAATCATTTCAGCTGGCTCAAATTCTCAGTTATCTAGTAGATAGCCTCATAACCAATAGCTTCAAATGCTCCACTAGATAGACACTGTATCTAGGTGAAACTTCTTTTCCCAAAAGTGGAAATTATGCGCTGTTAAAGTTCTTTGTCTTTAACGTGAACCGTAGAAATCCTAGTCTCCAAGGTGAACACAGTATGTGGGTAAGTTTCAAGGACAAAAGGCTCAGGCAGTCAAAACTGTTTACACGGTCGTCACAGATCCTGTGTGAACAGTTAGGGTTACTGGAGACAGATGGTTCTGAATACGGCAGTGTGTATCAATTAAATTGTTGTCCAGCCCAATTTCTACAGATTTATGCCTAAGTTTTAGGGTACTAGGGAAACGATAAAAGAAAGTTAAAACTAAATTGAGAGATTAAGAACGCTAGGAATTAGTAATTTAATTAGCAACAGGAAACGTGCTCTTTGCACAAGTGCTGGCACCCTCAAGTCAGATGCTTACTACTTTCAGGTAGAGGCAGCGGTATATTTGCATTTTCAAGGCATTTGCATGGCCTTGAAAAATTGTAGGACATTGAATAGTTAAAATTTTAACCTACGCATCCTAGTCCTTGTCTCATCTAGCAGTCATAGTCTGTAGAAGTAGTAATTTTGGTGTTAAGTACATACTTGTAGGAGAAAAAATACTGAGGCAGGAGGATTACCATGAGTTTGAGGTCAGCCTGGGCTTTATAAGCGAGTTCAAGCCCAGCCTGCATTGTACAGTGAGACTGAGTCTCAAGCAAACAAACAATCAAACAAAAATGCTAAGTTCTATAAGAAGACATCATGTATAATTTTTGGATAATTCATAAAAAGACAGTCATCCTATGAGCCCTGTGTAGGACAAGTGTCAGAGTGGACTCAGAAATACGCTACGGTGATTTAAATCCTCTGTGGTATACAGAAGGCTATAGCTATAACACTGAATCAGGCATACATTTTATTACATATGATATGTGAATTCTGTCTCTATACATCAAATCATACTGATAAATTATTTTCCTCCTAGAAAGCTACAGAGAAGGTGTCGTCATGAGGTTATTCTATTTTCTACTAAGTATTTGCTTTACAGTGATGAAAACCAAGCATATTTCTTAAGGAGTAGGTGTATGTGCTATTTGTCAAGACAGACAGACAGCAGTGGGCCGCTGCCATGGAGACAGCCCGGAGTCCTAGCAGCGAGCATGTAGACTTTATCCATAGAATGTGAGCAACAGCCTCTGTGCTCCAGAAAAAGCTATACCAGTATATGTAAATCTGGAAGTGAATGAGAAAGTAAACCACGCTGCCAAGCAGTTAGTGACTTAGAAGCCAAAGGACAGGAAGGTTAGAGTCAGATCTACCCATATCTGTTCCTCACTGGACACATTAGCTAGGAATAGGTCTCCTGAGGGGGGATCAAAAATTCAGGGGGACTAGCTCTGTTTCACCTGCCCTTTTTGGATTAAGAAGTGCAGTATTTTCCCAAAATTTCACTTAACTTCTGCCTCTGTATTCTAAGCACAAAATTATGGAGGAGAAGGCAAGACATATCCTGTGGTAATTTAAATGTTTTGCTTTTCTTTTTTATGTATTCTTATTTTAATCCCTAAATTCTCTGAGAATTGAGGTTGGTTTTGTTTTGTGTTGTGTTGTGTTGTGTTGTGTTATTTGGTTTTGTTGCAGTGCTAGAGTTGAACCCAAGGCCTTACACATACAATGTAAGCACTCTACCACTGAAGAGTATATTCCCAACCCAAGGATATTTTTAATCTGGAAAATGTTCAAAATATCCTGTGAGATCCACAGCACTTTTGGAACCCAGTTTGGAAAAGCAAGTACCCCAGCACAATTTATAACAGCTAGTTCTTGGAAACCACCGAAGTGCCCATCAATAGAGGAAGGGATAGAAAAGATGTGCTTTCTTTATACAATGGAGTACTACTCAGCCATTAAGAAGGATAAACTGGAGAGTTTTATAGGTAAGTGGATGCAATTGTAGACCATACTCATATGTGCATTGTATTGTCTCTCTAGTGTGAGAACCTGAAAGAGTAAATGAGATCCAAAATGTACAATAGATATTATGAAATGGGAAGAAACTGTTCAAAAAGAAAGAGAAACTGGGGTGGGGAAAAGGAGAAGGAAGGGAAAAGTATATATATATGATAGTTAACATAGTTTTACTATTAATTTCTCTTAGTTCATTGAAAGACAGCTTTGAGCTAATATTGTTTGGAAATTAAATGCCAATATCTTATACTCTGAGTAACTAAAGATAACAATATGCAATGTATTAACCATTTTTGCCTCTTATTATCTTGTTTTGAAATTTTGTTTTACTTTTTTCTCTTTACAGTGATGGGGATTGAACCCAGGACTTTAGAAGTGCCAGACAAAGTGCTCTACCACTGAGCTACACTCTCAGCCTTCATTTTCTCTTTATAAAAATTTTTTTAATTAAAAAATAAACTAGGAGCCAGGATATAGCTCAGTGGCACAAGTGCCTGCCTGGCAAGCACAAGGTTCTGAGTTGAATTCTCAGTACCAAAAACAAAAGTCCTCACCTCATTCTTTCTCCATTTTTCACATTTATTTAATATACAATAGGAATAATTCTAAGCATAGAGAATCACTATTTTTTCTCTACATGTCTACAGATGCACAAAAATAGCAGGCATCCACAAGCAAATGCTGAATTTTAATTCAAGAATGGTAAGTTCAGAATTAGACCAGAATGTCCTTAGAGAGTTACATGAATTGGGAATATCTGTAATGCCATTTAGGGGGATTGAAAGTGATGTGTAACTTTTCAAAGCATTCTCAGCATAATTTATTCTAAGGGATTTCTCCTAAGAGATAATCTACCTTTAAAATAGAAACAGAATATATTGAGAGTGAATATTTTTTCTCCTGCTCTGTAAATGTATACATATATATTTTTTCACTCACATATCCCGTATATAAATAATTTTGATAATTAAATGAAAAGAAATGCTGAATTCTAATTTTTAATCCTTTATAAGGTTTAAACCTTTTATTAGTTGGTGTCATAACTTGGTCACAAACACATAAACAAAATTTTTTAAAGTTTTGCATAAGTAAATCATCAAAAGACTCCCCAACATGACTTTAATAATGAATCTCGGTTTAGTCCACTTTGTAAAGGAAATTCATCCCTGTGGACCCAACTGGGCCTCCGGGAGCACCTTGGACTGGGCCCTGGGAGCACCTCGACAGGGCGGCCTGAGGACTTGACAGGGCCTCTGAATGCACTGCACTGAGGAGGAGCCTGGCGGCCTACCCGTCAACTGGACCCCCAGTGGCCTTGAGGGCTTGTCAGTGGGGGTGTGACCATAGTGAACCTGGTTCCCCGCCTATCTACCGTCTTTGAGCATGAGTGCTTTCCCACCTGCTGCCATAGCAATCTGTGTGGACCTATGTTTGTTACAGTATAACTAGAAACAGCCATGTCTCTCCCCAGTGTGAGAGCCCGAGGGAGTAAGTAAACCACAGGAAAAAAAAAAAAAAATATATATATATATATATATATATATACAGTTACTATCAGAGGGAAGATGACTGGGTGGGAGAACAACAGAGATGAGGGTGGAGAAAACTGATTAATCGAACGAGCCATCATCTGTATAACTGAGCAACAAACGTGAAGATAACATTAAAGTATTGTAGTATCCAGCGCTAATTCCCTACTACTATCTTCTTTGCGATTTTGTATTTCCTTTATTGTTTTTGTGTTAGCAGGTGTGAAAATAACATTATGTAATACAGCATCCAGTGCTAATTCCCTATTATCTTCTCTATAATTTTGTATTTCCTTTATTGTTTTTGTGTTATCCTGGTTTATATGTCTCCATTTCTTTTGTCTTAAAAAAAAAAAAGCCAGGCGTGGTGGCACACGCCTATAATCCCAGCACTCCGGAGGCTGAGGCAGGAGGATTGTTGTGAGTTTGAGACCGGCCTGGGCTACAAAGGGAACTCAAGGCCGGCCTGAGCTGCATAAGGAGACCCTGTCTCAAAAAGACAAAAAATAAAATAAAATAAAAAAAGGAAATTCATGCTTTTGTTTTGCCTCAAAATAATGAAATATAAATTGTTTTATAATAAATTATTGTTTAAAAGCTAATAAGAAAACAAATGATAAATTTAAAAGTTTAAATTTTTTATAAATTTTTTTTTTTTTTTTGTGGTACCAGGGATCAAACTCAGAACCTTGCACTTACCAGGCAGGTGCTTGTTCCACTGAACTATATCCCCAGCCCTATAAAAGTTCAAATTTTTGCCTGAAAAATATTTTTGGTAACTCAGGAGATAACTGCCTATAACAAAGAACATACCGAGTGGCTCTTGTTACTGCAAGCCTAGTTTTTGGAATGAAATGTTACATAGAAGAAAAGTATTTCCTACCTTCAAGTTGATGATCAATCGGGAAATTTAGAGATTAAAACTGCAAGTGAACTATATTTTAGAGAATTATCTTTAATTTTTAAGTAAAAAGGAAGTACAAATAAATGGGACGCTTCTTACGGAGTAGGACAAAGAAAAAATGATGCTGAATGATTGTGTGACGCAGGTTTCAGCAGGGTATGAGGCCACAAGGAAAACTTTTCCTGGCTTTCTTCTTGATGGTACTGGGAATTAAACTCACGACCTCATGCTTGCAAGGCAGGTGCCATGCCACCAAGCTATCTCCCCAGCCCAGGAAAACTTTTGTTAAAAGTGAATACAGAGAAAGTTATACATGTGGATATTGTTAACAGCTTAAACATCCAAATGTACCTGGTATTTTAAGCAATTCCTTTAGTTAAATATAAACAGAAAACTCAGTAGTTACATCAACTTCTATTTTAGTAATAAGTTTCAAGCAGATGACTAATCTCCTAGGAAGGATGTAGCTGCAGTTCTCCTTTGGAGGAAAAAAAAAAAGAAACTTTCTTTTCAGTAGTTGGTTCTGAAAAATATGTATTTCTCAAAATAAAATTTAATAGCAAAGCAGCATTATTTTGTAGGAAAATCTTGTGAATTTTGACTTGTAAGACACTTGTTGAAAATTCATTTAATTTTCTGCAGGACAGTACTCCAGACGTTTAAACAAAAAGCTTAAGCAAAGGTTTAAGGTTCTGCTAAGGATTTCCCAAGAGCTCTCATCTCACTCGCTTCCATTTCACTTCTGCTTCTCTGCGGTCGCTGCTACTGGGCAGGAAGCGATTTTGCGAGCATTTCTGTGGCTGGGAGCCACGCATGAGTCCATTAGATCACCTCTTTTTAAAAGAAAAAAAAAAAAAAAACACCTCTCTCTCCACTTTACAGAACAGACTAACCCCTTTTCTTGCAGTGCATCAAACTTGATTCTGCTCTTTTGAGGAAGAATACATTAGACCAAAAGAAGAGGGGAAAACATCCCAGTGGGACCAGGGTAGAAAACATCAAAATCTTCTCTGTCTTCTCCTTTAAAAGTGCTGTACCGACGCCTGCTGCGATGTATTAGAAACGCGCATTCAGGGCTCAGGTAACAGCAGTCTCTGACGGTAGGGTCAGGCAGATCCACTCCTCCAGCCCCTTATTTCTGCAGATTTGTTTGTTTGGGGTTGATTTAGCTACTTTGTTTAGCAAAAGTACAAATAACTTGTAAGAAACGCCCTTGCCATGGATGCAGGTCTTCACAGACAGAAGAGATCGCTGGTCATAAAAACACAGTAACACACCCTAAGCCAGTAACTAAGCTAAATATAGTGGATTAATAAAAAGAGTAACAAAGGTAATACAAAAAGAGGAGGTAGGACAAAGATGTTTTTAATCGCTTTGGGGGGCAGCAGTTTTGCTTCCTTCCTCTTTTTTCTTCCTTCCTTCTGCCCTCCACCCCCGTGCGTTGATGAAGCGAATGTGAGCACTAGCTCTCCGGCCTCGAGCTCAGAGCAGGCGGCAAGGCCTTTTGTGAGGTGGACGGAGCTGAGAGTCCTGAGGAAGTTTCATCTGGAATTTCTGTCTCATTTGTTTGCACCGTAAGAACTTACCTGGCCCTACCTTAATAAGATCATTGGATTTTATTCTACATGAATAACCTATATGTAACCTTCAGGAACTGATGTTGGCGTAGCAGGGACTGGAACGTGTTTAACTCATCATTGACCACCAAAAATCTAGCAAAGCATATCACAGAGTAGGCCCTCAACAAATACTGGCAAATAAAGTGCCTTTGTTTTATTTTTTCTAAACATTGACAAATACAAATGAATAAAGAAAATAGCACTGAATAGCATGCTATAAATGTTGGCCCAGAGCCGGGGATGTAGCTCAGTGGCACAAATGCCTGCCTGGCAAGCACAAGGTCCTGAGTTTGAATCCTGCTACCAAAAAAAAGAAAAGAAAAAAAAAATATTGGCCCTTACCCAAGCATATATTTTCTGCATCTCTGTTTCCACCCATGTGTTTACTCAAGTAGAATTTCTTTCTTCCTTCTTTCTTTCTTTCTTTCTTTCTTTCTTTCTTTCTTTCTTTCTTTCTTTTCTCCTTCCTTCCTTCCTTCCTTCCTTCTTTCCTTCCTTCCTTTCACCATTGAGGATTGAACCAGGGCCTTTGCACAGAGCAACATCCGTATCCCTTTTAAAATTCTGAGACAAGATCACACTAAATTGCCCAGGCTGAGCTTGAACTTACTACCCTCCTGCCTCCACCTCCCAGCATGCTGGGGGCACAGACATGTGCTGTCACACCTAGTAATTCCCCAAGCCAGCCTCCTAGCTACTTTAGATTCCCCCTTGGCCCTTATACTTCAGAGGGAGCAGTAATATTCCCATGATGCTTCAGTGGACTCCTCTATTTGATTATGTTTCTTCCTTTACCCACTGCATAGCATCTTGTACCAACTGGTCTATGTAATGTTATGGTTACCTTTTGACCTAAAGGGATGTCTTCTCCCTAGGCTATAAATTCTTTACAAGTAGGTATGATATGTCAGTTTGACTATATGTCAGTTTGACTGAGTCAGCTGCTGCTTAAACATTATTTCAATAAAGGCACTATGAATAAGATGTGATCTGATTGTGTCTCCACAAATATTCATGTGTTAAAGTCCTGGTCCTCAGGCTGATGCTATTGAAAAGTGATGGGACCTTTCAGAGATGGGGCCTGAGAGGCCCTTAGGATACAGGGGACAAGAGGTAGTTCTGCAACTCCTTGAGTTCACATGAGAGGATTGTTAGAAAAGGATAAAGCCTTTGCCATAGAACCTATGCCATGCCATTTAGAGTTTGAACGTACAAAACTGTGAGCTAAATAGACTTCTCCTTCTTCAAAAAAGTACCCTGTGTCAGGTATTTTGCAATAATGATAAAAAGCTGAGTATTTCTGGAACAGATTAATATGTGACTAGATAGGCTGAATAAAGCGATGGCTCTCCCCAGTGTGTTTGGGGGGCGGGCATCACTCACTTCACTGAGGACCTAAGTACGGCAGAATGGAGGGGGAAGATTAGCTCTCTCTGTGCCTGACTACTTGAGCTAGGACACTGAGCTACTGCCCTCAGTGTTTCTGGTTAACTAGACTCCATTCCACTGGCTCTCTAGCTATCAGGATCTTTTTCTTTTCTTTTTAGACCCGGTCTCCCTGTGTAGTTCAGTCTGGCCCTGAACTCACTTATGTAGCCCAGGCTGGCCTTAAATTTGTGATCCTCCTGCCTCAGACTCCCAAGTGCTGGGATTACAGGTGGCTCTTTGCTTTCACGATCTTCCAACAACACCAACAACTTTCCTGGCTCTGTACCTGGCAGACAGCAAATCATGACACGTCTCATGATCCATAATCATGAGAGCCAACACTTTATAATAAATACACACACACACACACACACACACACACACTGATGCACTAGGGAAAATGCCATTTCTCTGGAGATCTCTTACTAATAGAGTAGGAAAAATACCTTTTCAACTTGGTAACTCCAATGCTAGTATAAGTTTGATTGGTCAGAATTTATCCAATATCAGTGGAACCAAAACCCATTTCTTTTCATCTTCCTAACCAAGTAAATGGGACAAAATCTCATTCCTGACGTATGTTACGGTTTGTGTCTGGATGTCCCCCCACAGCCTCATGCAGTCATGGGGCTGACTTCTAGAGTTTATGATCGACTCATGGCCCAATGCTGGGATTATGGGTGTGAGTGCTATACCTGCCCTGGGGCGGGTAGTTTGCATACAGTGTAAGGGGGGGGGGAGACTGCTAGTTGCTGCTGCTCCCTTTTGCTCTTGTTGCTTTTGCTGTCTTCTGCCACCATGAACTTTTGCCCTCTGCTATGTGCCACTCTGCCTTGGAGGCAGCTGAGTATGGACTGAAACCTCCACAGACTGTGAGCTAAATAAAGCTTTCCTTCCTTAATTCTGAGTGTCAGGTATTTTGTCTCAGCAACAAGAGAAAAGTAACTGAGACAGTATAATAATTCTCATGGGAACATAATGAACGGACTGGTTATTTCCTCCTGGAGGTCAGGATTAGGCTACATAGAAGGTGGTAAAATTTGGCCTGGCCTTAGGATATGAGAACGTCTTCACCAAGCAGATTATGTAGAAGAGGGAATATTATGAGCAAAGATACTAGCAAGAAGTATACAGTATGGCTGTGTACATAGAGTTGTCCCCAGCTTACCCAGCAGGTTTCCAGTCATGGGACAGGGCCAGTCTCATTGATCTCCCAGAGTTGGAGAGGCTTCCCGGTCTAGGATTCTCAGGGGGCTGCGGTTGTTAAAGTCAACAAGGAACAGTTCTGGAGCTGAAAAAGGAAGATCCCCAGAGACCTGAAGAGTTTTCCTCCGGAGTGTTTCACTGAGTACTGATCAACACATGCATGAGGAAATAAGTACCTGAGGCTGGGGAAAGGACAGCCAAAAAGATCAGAGAGAATAATCCTTGCAGCTAATCCATTTGTGGCAATAGTTCTTGTTCCCATAGCCAGACTGGAAAGCCTCGTAACTCACCAATAATTAGACAGAAAAGTTTTACCTTAGGAGCAAGGAAAAACTAGTCTTACACTCAAAATTGCTCTCACTCTGCACAACAAATCTCAAAAGCAAGAAACTTGTATTAGTTTTACTGTGTAGCAAATTGCCACAAATTTAGCAGTTTAAAATAACACTAAAGGGCCAGGGGTGTAACTCTTTGATGTTTCATCTTCTGAACTCCTCTCTGATTTTTTTCAGGCTCACCCAGGATACTGTCTCACTGCCTTGTGTGATTCTAAAGGTGTATACTTAAAACAATTATATCAAAAATAGGGAAGCCAAGCATGGTGGCGCATGCCTGTAATCCCAGCACTCTGGAGGCTGAGGCAGGAGGATTGCTGTGAATTCAAGACCAGCCTGGGCTACAAAGTGAGCTCAAGGCCAGCTTGAACTGCATAGCAAGACCCTGTCTGAAAAAGACAAAAAAAAAAGGGAGATTAAAGTGATGTAAAGGCAAACAGTTTCTACGCATTTTAACTGAATCAGTAACTTGCAATACCAGCCAACCTCGGTGAGTTGTCCATATAGAATATGTAACACCTAATGATTACGAAGCTGGCTTTTATCCATTATCAACTATGTCCAACTCCACCGCACACAAACGCAAAGGGACTGTAAGGAATGCTCAGGCAGCCCATAGAAAAGCGGGAGAGAGACAACAGCAAAATAAAAACCAGGGAGAAAACAGCAAAGAATAAAATAAAAGCCAGGGGCAGTAACACACGCCTGTAATCCCACCACTTGGGAGGCTGAGGCAGGAGGATCACTGTGAGTTCAAGGCCAGCCTGGGCTACAAAGTGAGCTCAAGACCAGCCTAAACTGCATTGCAAGACCCTGTTGCAAAAAACACCAAACAAATAAATAAATAAATAAATAAAATTCTTAAAAAATGGCAGGCGTAAGTCCTAAAGTAACAATAATTACATTAAGTATACCTAGACTAAAATGCCAATCAAGATTTACTTACTATAGGATCCAAGGGCAGTGGCATATCCTATAATCCCGCTACTGGGGAAGCTGAGACAGGAAGACCATTTGAGTCAGGAGTTCAAGGCCAGGCTGGGTAATACAACAAAACTCAATACAAAAAATAAAGAAAGAAACCTATGAAGCTACACTAATGAGAGTAACCTGGTATTAGTGGGAGAACTGACAAATGGCTCATAAATACTGACCATAAATATAATCAGCTGATCTCTGACAAAAGCAATTCAATAAAGAAAAGATAGTTGCTGGACACGGTGGCACATATCTATAATCCCACCTGCTCAAGAGGCTGAGGCAACAGGATCACAAGTTCCAGGCCAGCCTAGGCAACTTAGTAAGACCTCGCCTCAAAATAAAAATACGAAAAGGGCTGGGGATGTAGTTCATCACTCCCTGAGTTCAATACACAGGGCTGCAAAAGAAGGAAAAAGGAAGGAAAGTAGGAATAACGGGAAGAATGGAAAAGGAGGAAGGGAGGGAGGTCTCTTCCGCACACGCCACTGGAATACCTGAACGGCCACGTGTGGGGCCGGGAGGAGGAACCGAGAGGTCCTACACTTGCCGCAAACTTGACTCGGAGTGAATCAAAAACATAAATATAAAATGCTGAAAGTATAAAACTCTTAGAAAAGGAAAATAATCTAAGTGAACTTTGAAATGGTGATGGCTTCATAGATACATCAAAAACACAACTAAAAAAGAAAGAACTGCTACAATGGACTTTATTAAAATTAATGTTGCCTGCACTGCTAAGTCAACAAGACAACAAGCCACAGATTGGAAGAAAACTTTGAAGACAGACATCCAATAAAGAACTGGGAAGCAATGTATTCAAAGAATTTTTAAAAATAAGAAAACAACCCAATTTAAAAATAAGAGAAAGATCTAAAAACACACTTCACCAAAGAAGATACGTAAATGTAAAAATAAACTTATGAAAATATGCTCAATCTCATATGTTATTAGGGAACTGAAAATTAAAATGCTACTGTGGCACCACTGCACAATAAATAATAGGGCTGGGCTTGTAGCTCGCTGATAGAGTGTTGGCCAGCATGTGTGAGGTCCTGGGTCTGATGCCAGCACTGCAAAGAAAATATTCATACTTATAGGTATGAATAATTCATAAACATATATGTTTACTTGTGTTAATCTTCTACAAATGCCAATTCTTGGTCATTATTTATTAGTCATACATTATTAGTCATGAATATATTTATCCCTCTCCCAATGTGTAAAAATCCTGTTAGGGTATAAATGATTGAGAAAATAAAAATTTGAAAGTTTTCTCCATTTCATATCTGCAAAGAAAATTTTGATGAAGTTGATTTCCAAATAGGCAAACTGAATTGGAGAACTTTACTTTTAACTTTCCAGTTTGTGCTTTCAATAGTATTTCACATAGATTCTGTTACTGGGTGTGGTGGCGCACACCTGTAATCCCAGCACTTGGGAGGCTGAGGCAGGGAGATCATTGCAAGTTCGAGTCCAGCCTGGGCTACAAAGTGAGCTCAAGGACAGCCTGAACTGCAGAGCAAGACTGTCTCAAAAAGACAAAAACAAAAAAATATAGATTCTATCAGTGGCCATGTTCATACAGACATACAACGCTTAATTTATTCTGAATAACAAAAAAAAGTCAATAGAATTTATCATAAATAATTAAAATATGTTATAATGTAGTTTTATCAAGCTCAGTCACTTAAAAATATATTTCTTATGGGTAGATTTTAAAACAATGTTTTTAGCCAAGTGTGGTGGTTCACACCTGTGATCCCAGCACTTGGGTGGTTGAGGTAGGAGGATTGCTGTGAGTCTGAGGCCAGCCTGGGTTCAAAGTAAGCTCAAGGCCAGACTGAACTGCATAATGAGACCCTGTCTCAATAACTTTTTTTTTCTTTCTTTCTTTTTTCTTTTTTTTTGGCAGTACCAGGGATTGAACTCAGGACCTTGTGCTTGCCAGGCAGGCACTTAGTCCACTGAGCTATATCCCCAGCCCCTCAGTGTCTTTTTTCTGTTTGTTTTTTGTTACCAGGAATTGAACTCAAGACCTTGCACTTGCCAGGCAGGCATTTGTGCCACTGAGCTGTATCCCCAGCCCTATACTGTACTTTGTTGTTGTTGGTGGTGGTGGTGGTCTTTTTGAGACAGGGTCTCACTATGTAGTTCCACCTGGCCTTGAGCTCACTTTGTAGCCCAGGCTGGTCTTGAACTCTCAATGATCCTCCTGCCTCAGCCTCCTGAGTGCTGAGATTACAGGCATGTGCCACCATGCTCAGCAACCCTGTCTCAAAAAGATAAAAAAAAAAGAAGAAAACTATGCTTTGCATAGACTGAAGAAATGATTACACAGTGAAGCTATATCTGCAACTGACCGTATCTACATCAGAAGATATACACATATCTTGAGCAGTTGTAATGGCTGGATATGAATTCTGAGAACTTGAATACTGGCATTTAGAGGCCATATATTTTAGATGTATCACAGGAAGGATTTTTAGTTTTTCATATTTAGTGGCTAGAAAATAAGATGTACCATGTATGGTGGGGATTTTTTTTTTTTTTTTTTTTTGACTTTTTGAGACCAGAAAATGTTCAACATTTGGTTCTTTGTTTTGTTTGGTAGTGGGAATCAAATTCATGACCTTGCACTTGCCAAGCAGGCACTGTGCCACTAAGCTATATCCCCAGCCCTATTGGTGGATTTAATCATCTTATTGAAGGTGGAAAACAAACAAACAAAAGAGGAAATAGAAAGCACAGTAATAAATATAAAGGATAAGGGAAGTTAAAACATAATGTGCTGAAATGCCAACTGTCTCTCTTTCTAAAAGAAACAAGGAATTCACAAGACATGTAAACTACATCCTGTTGAGCGTGGTGGTGCACACCTCTAATCCCAGAATTTGGGAGACTGAGGCAGGAAGATCATTGAGAGTTCAAGGCCAACCTGTGGTACATAGTGAGTTCAAGACCTGAACTACAGAGATCCTCTCTCTCTCAAAAAAAAAAAAAAAAAGACCCGAAAGAAATGGAGACTCAAAAGTATGCTCTCCATTTAGCCTTTCTGCCAAATATCACCAAAGATACCATTTCTCCCTTTAGCTGTAAGGGCTATTTTCTGGTGACTTTCTTTTGCTAAGCCCATTTCAGGGAAATAGCAGCCATGAGTAGGTAGTGACAGGATACTATTTCCTCCACCAATTACACAGCAAGCTATTCTGGTTTATCTTGCCTGGTTAAGACTAAAAGCAATCTGACAAAATTCTCCACTATTCTGAGATCCAGAAATAAATATCTAGTAGATGATGGATCCCGCAGGAACTGCAGACGGCGTTTAGGGAGCGGGAATGCCTGCACTCTGGCCTTCGGGGGTCACGGCAGTGCTTGGCTCCACTGATGTTTGCTGGGAGAACTTGTTCTGAGGAATTACAAAAAGGAAACGAGGTAGATACCCCAAACATAGGAAGGAACACGGCAGAGGGCTCCATACGGGGCTCTGAACATCATTCTACACACTAGTTTTACTAGTGGCCACGAAGTGCTTTCTAAAACTTTTCTCTTTGCATAGTTGTCTCGCATTTGAAGGTTCTGTTCTTCAGTCACTACACAGCTCCCAACTTGTTCTGATAGTTCTGTTTTTAGAAACATGTAAACTACTGAATTTTCTGACTAAATTAGATTAAGACATGTGACTGGGGAATGTGAAGTGGAGTAATTCCAAATCATGAATCTAGAGAGCTTGCTTTGGAGGAGAGTTGGAGAAGTATTATTATGCCCAGGGACATGACGTCACTATAAGTGGGTAGCCCATCCAAAGATACAGTCATAGTAACTGTATGCATATGGCTAACAGGCTTCAAAATGTATGAAACAAAAATAAATATGAATACAGAAATCCACATGCACACATGAGACATTAAAACTTCTTCCTCAGAAGTCCGATGTGGTGGTGGACGGACACCCGTTCTTCCAGCACCCTGGAGACTGAGGCAGGAGGATTGCTGTGGGTTTGAGTTTGAGGCCAGCGCGGACCATGTAGTGAGTTCAAGGCCAGCCTGAATTTCACAATAAGACCCTGTCCCAAAAAAACAAACCAACCAAAACCAAACAAAAAAGCCCTAAACAAACAACTAAGTATGGTGTGAATGAATAACACTAAACCAGGTGTGCTGGCACATGCCTGCAATCCCAGAGCTCTGGAGGTTGAGGCAGGACGAGTGCCATGAGTTCGAGGCCAGTCTGGGAATGAGATACCGGCTATATTGGCCATATCCAAAGAATGGGATATTGGCTTAATATTTTAAAATGAGAGCCGAGTGTGGCGGCACATGCCTGTAATCCCAGCACTTGGGAGGCTGAGGCAGGAGGATCGTCATGAGTTTGAAACCAGCCTGGGCTACAAAGTGAGCTCAAGGCCAGCCTGAACTGCATAGTGAGACCCTGCCTCAAAAAGACAAATAAATAAATAAATAAATAAATAAATAAAATTAAAATGAATGGAATTTATCATATAAATGGAATTTTAATAACTATATGACTATCTCAACAGAATCTGGAAAACATCTATACTTAAATTTCTAAAAACTTTATCTTGTATTGTTCTCGTGCTACTTTGTAAATGGATATCTGTTTGTTAATGTTTTTGTTCTTTTATTTTTAAAAGAAAAAAAAGTTTCTGAAACCAAGAACAGAAGGAAGTTTGCCTACTTTGATAAGAGGGCGTAGGTAGCTAATATGACAGTGAGAGACTGAATGTGTTCTCTTAGGCTCAGAAATGAAGCACGCCCATGCTCACTGCTCCTGCGCAGTGCTGCCCTGGAAGGCAAAGCCAATGTAAGATGAGGAAACAGAGATTAAAAATAAAAGGCCCGGGCCGGGGATATAGCTCAGCGGTACAGTGCCTGCCTCGTAAGCACAAGGTCATGAGTTTGATTCCCAGTACAAAAGAAACCCCAATACAATCCATGGCATGTTAAAAATAAAAGACCCTGACTTCATGCACTGCTACTCTCCAAGGAGGTGGTCATTCCCCTCCCCCTTCTCTCTGACCTAAGTGTGGAGCATAAACCCATGAAGGGTTAAGTGCACACAGACATGAGCACCAGAAGTATCTCTTCAGCTGTGAGCTAAAGCCCTACAGAGATTATTACCCTTGGTGGGTGTGGTGGCACATGCCCCTAATCCTAGTACTTGGGAGGCTGAGGGAGGAAGATTTTGTGAGTTCGAGGCCAGCCTGGGCTACAAAGTGAGCTCAAGGCCAGCCTGAGCTGCATAGCGACCCCTGTCTTAAAAAGACTAAGAAAAGAAAAAATATTACTTTAGGGCTATGGATGTGGCTCACTGCTAGAGCTCTTGCCTTGCGTGCACAAGGCCCTGGGTTCAGTTCCCTAGCACCACACACACACACACACACACACACACACACACAAGATTATTACTCTAAGGTGGATAGTGACAGAAATGAGTACCAGTTATTTCTGAGAAGGGTCAGCATGCTGGGCTGGTGCAGTGCGTGAACTGCACGCTATTGAAGCAGAGGCAATGCATGATGAAGGCAGTCCTGCTAAAGCAACCTGGCAACTTTGCAAATGTTTGTGCAGCCAGCAGCTTCCCTTGGAGGCTTGGAAATTATACCACCTGTGGTCTTAAGGTTAGGGATTGTGCATATTGGTGGATAGCACTTAGATGTGCAGGAAGATGTGAAGTCAGAAAAGGAAGGGGAGGAGGATGTTAAGGTCTTAGTATATCTGGGAGGTGAGCTGATACTAGAAGGGTAGTGAGCTTTACAGGAAAAAGTAAAACTTGTTCCTGCTGCTGCTGACAAGATGAGGAGGATGAGGCAGAAGATGATGCGGATGATGAGGAACTAAAGGAAAACTAATGTGGACAGCTACACAAGTTACTCCGCAAAAACCACCTAAACCCAACCCAGGGCTGGGGCGGGGGAGGACTCAATGGTAGGGAATTTGCTTAGCATGTGCAACACCTTAGATTTGACCCCTGGCACTGAAAAAAAAATCAAACCAGAGTGTAAAGTCTGAGAACCACCGGTGTCAAGATCAAACAGTCAAGAATCAAGGAGAGACAAATACAGTCCACACTGAGTATCAACAATCCAGACTGAAGTCTTCTGTTTCAACCTAAATCCTCTTTCCTGACTTGCCTCCCACAGCCTCCTGCAGGCTTAGCAGCAATCTCTCTTGATCTCCTAAAGCTTTTTCTTTTTTTTACTGCTGTGATTTGGTGAAATTTACATATTGTTCTGTATTATTTGTATATATCCCTGATCTCTTTGACCATGTTTTAATCATGCTTGTACCTCCTTAGCTGCTCAATTAATATTTTAATGAATTGAAAGTTAATAAATAATCCCCCATTGGAAGAAAACATAATTACTTAAGTAGAAAACCCTAAACAGATGGTGGTGTGGGCCAGAAAAAAAAAAGTAAGAAAGAAAACCCTAAACCATGAATAAAATAGCTACAAAGACAACTTGGGGAAGTCAATACAGTTCATGATCAGTGTAAATCAATTGAATATCCACCAAGTAGCAACAAAGGTAGAAACTGAATTTGAAAAGAATATGCATATTACTGTATTGATAGTAGTATAAAAATGAAATATTTAGGTATAATCTAATAAATTATATGCTAAAGGCTCCTAATTATTGATGTTAGAAAGACTCAGTATACCTGGATGTCAATTCTCCCCAAATCAATCTCTAGGTTTTGAGTAATCTCAATGAAAATGTCATCAGGATATCTTGCAGAAATTGACAAGCTGATTCTTATATTTATATGGGTAAATAAGGAACCTAAAAGAGCCAAAACAATTTTTAAAAATAAGAACAAAGCTGAAACAGTCACACTACTTGATTTCAAGACTTATAAAACCAGAGCAAATAAAACAGTATAGTATTAGTAAATAACACAGGAAAATTGAAGAGTCCAGAAATAGACTCACACAAAGTTGGTCAGTTGATTTTCAAATAATTCCCAAGAAATTAAATTGTTAGATAATTTCCAGCAACTACCAATTAAACCATTTGATATTCACATGTAAAAAGAACTGTTATCAGTTTTTTGTTTTTGCAATACTGAGGCACTGAACCCAGGGACACACTACCACTGAGCTGTATCCGCAGCCTATATCTATCTATTGATTTATTTGCTTATTTATTTTTGAGGCAAGTCTGGCTAAGTTGCCTAGGAAGGCCTCAAACTTGCAGTCATCCTACCTTAGCCTCCTAGTGTGCTGGGATTATAGGAATGTGCCACCATAACTGGCAGTGGCTGTTGATTTCTAATATAATTTTACTATGATCTGTGAACATACTTTGTGTGACTTCAGCTCATTTAAGGTTCATTTTTGTTTCATGAATTTAAAAACCACATTATCAGGTACCTACCCACTGAAGATTATTTTGTCTTCTCGGTGAACTGGCTGTTTATAAATCTGTAATGTCCTCTTTTATCTCTAATATTGCATGTTTTTAAAGTTGACTTTGTTATTAAAATAGCCCCTCTAAATACCTTTGGATTATTGTTTACATGGTCTATCTTTCTCATGCTTCTTTTTTTTTTTTTTTTTTTTTTTTTTTTTTTTTTTTTTTTTTTTTTTTTTTTTTTTTTTTTTTTTTTTTTTTTTTTTTTTTTTTTTTTTTGGCTTTTTGAGACAGGGTCTTGCTATGCAGTTCAGTCTGGCCTTGATTTCACTTTGTAGGCTGGCTTCGAACTTGCAATGATCCTCCTGCCTCAGCCTCCTGAGTGCTAGGATTATAGGCGTGCGCCACCACACCCAGCTCATGCTTCTACTTTTAACCTAAACCTTTATTAGTGTGTATGTGTGTGTATGTGTGCGTGTGTGTGCGTGTGTGCGTGTGTGTGTGTGTGTGTACATGTGTGTATATGTGTGTTTGAGACAGGATCTTATTTTGCAGTGCAGGCAGACCTTTAAACTCACTGTGTAAACCAGCATGGCCTTGAATTTATAACAATCCTCCTGCCTCAGCTTCCTGAGTTCTGGCTTTACAAGCCTGGCTCTGTCTGTATTTAATCTGAGTATACTGAGGTCAGCATGTAGATGTTTTTGAAGGCCAATACAAGATTCGGGCATTGTGGTGCACACCTGTAATCTCAGCACTCGTGAGGTTGAGGCAGGAGGATCATTGCAAGTTCAAGGCTAACCTGGGTTACAAAGTGAGCTCAAGGCCAGCCTGAACTGCATAACGAGACTCTCTCTCAAAAAAATAAATAAAGTAAATGAATAAATAAATTAATTAAAAAGCCAATACAACAACTATGGTCTCTTTTATTTGTACTATCTGCTTTTTTGTTCCTTGTTCTGCCTGTCCTGTTCTTCGCTCTTATGGCTTGTTTGAATACTTTTAGTATTCCACTCTATTTTACCTACATCTTCCTAGTTGTGTGTCTCTCTCGTTCTCTGGTTGTTCTAGGCTAGGGTTTCTCTATCTCAATAACCCTTTTTTTTTTTTTTTGAGACAGGGTCTGGCTGTGCAGTTCAGACTGGCCTTGAGCTCACTTTGTAGCCCAGGCTGGTCTTGAACTTGCAACTAACCTGCATCAGCCTCCCCGAGTGCTGGGATTACAGGCCTGCTCCACCACGTCTGGCCTTTTTTCTGTCTTTTTGCAGCAAGGTCTCACTATGCAGATCAGGCTGGCTTTGAACTCACTTTGTAGCCCAGACTGGTCTAGAAATCTTCCTGCCTCAGCCTCCCAAGTGCTGGGATTACAGGCATGCGCCACTACACCTGACCCAATACACATATTTTGGACCAGACAATTCTGTATTCTGTGCTTCAGTGCAAGATGTTTAGCAACATTCTTGACTCCTATCCACTAAACGTCAATTGCATCCAATTACAGCAGTAAAAATGTCTCCAGAGATTACCAAACCACGTTGAGTTGAGAATTGTTGCTCTAGGTAGCATAATAGAAACACTAATAGCTCAGAATCTACTTAATGTTTCAGTTTAAGTAATATGTGAATGCTCTGCAAACATGTAGGTCCCCTGTGTTATCACTGGTATTAAGTCTACATGTTATAAAAATAATCAAACCATGTCAATTTTCTTTTTTCAACAAGTATGTATATTTCAAATAACTAAAAAGAAAGAAAAAGCCAAACAGTCTTTTATATTTACCCAGATATTTGCTTTTTGAGGGAGGCTGCTTCTTTCATTCCTAAAATTTCGGATTTTACCTTGTATTATTTTCCTTCGGTCTAAAAAATTTCCTAGGCATTTCTTTTTGTTAGCTGTGGGTTTAGTTTTCCTTCATCTGAGAATTTATTTCTTCCTCATTCCTCCTTTGTTTCTGTTTCTGCTGGACAAGGAATGCTGGATCGATGTTCCTTTACCACTTTAAAGACGTGATTCCACCGTCTTCTGGCCGCCCTGTGTCTGATAAACGTCTGTTGGCACTGTCGGCGTCCCCGCGCTGCGGCGGCGGTATCATCCCCCCTCAGCTGCGCTTAAGTTTCACTGCATGTGACGTCCAGTAGTTTCTGTTTGGGTGTGCTTTCCTTCGCATTTCTCTCACGCTCACCGAATTTCTTGAATCCATAAATTAATATCTTTTACCAAATTTAGGAGACCTTCAGCCATTATGTTCAAATATTTGTACGGCCCGATCTCTTCTCAGGGCTCTAAGGCCGTCGGTGCGGCGCTTCGCTGCGCTGTCACGGCTCCCCGCAGTTCTCTTTAGCATTTCCCCCTTTCTCTCTGGGCTTTAAATGGATAATTTCTACTCAGCCGTCTTCAAGTTCACAGACTTTCCCATCAGCTTCGTTTTGCTCTTGATCCTTTCCAGGACGTTTGAACTTTCCGAGAATGTATGTTTTAACGCAAATTTAAAAAAAATTAATGGATGCACAAGAACATAAAAAGTATGGATGTGAATAGGGTAACCTGATGTTTTGACACATAGATACATTGTGCAACGTTTAAATCCGGTTAAATACATCGATCTCAAATGTTTATTATTTATGGTGAAAACTTTCAAAATAGTCCCCTCGAGCTTTTTGAAATGTACAGGTCATTACTGTGATGTGTAGTTATCCTGGGGTGCAGTAGCACGCTGGAACCCCCTTCTCCTAAGTGTGCTGTCCTCCCCACTGGTCCCCCTTTCCTGTTCTTCTCTCCCTCCTCCTCCAGACTGGTGAGCATCATTCTACTCTTAGCTTCTGTGAGACCAGCTTTTATACTTTTTTTTTTTTTTTTTTTTGCGGTACTGGGCATCGAACTCAGGACCCATTCCACTGAGCTATATCCCCAGCCCTATGAGATCAGTTTTTAAAAACTCCACACATGAATGAAGTCGTGCTTGTCTTTCTACGCCTAGCCTCTTGTACTTCACACAATGAGCTCCACTCCCATTTTTGTGGCTTAATAGTACTCCGTTCTATATATGTACCTGTACATTTTCTTTAGCTATTCATTAGCTGATGGACACTTAGGTTGTTCCATTTCTTGGCGACTGTAAATAGCGCAGTGATCCACACAGGAGTGCAGACGTCTCTCCAACACATTTCCTTTCCTTTAGATATAAATATACCCAAGAGTAGGACTGTTCGATCACATGGTAGTTCTTTTTTAATTTTTCAAGAAACCTCCATGCTGTTTTCTGTAATAGCTGTATGAATTTATATTCCCACCAACACTGAGCAATTCCCTTTTATTCACAGCCCCACCAGGACTTGTTGCCTTCAGTGCCTCAGTAACAGCTGTTCTTGCTGGGGGAGGTGCTCTGGTTTTGGTCTGCATTTCCTCAATCAGTGATGTGGGTGGTTTTTAGCACTCTTACTGATTTTATGTCTTCTTTTGAGAAATGTGTATTGAGGTCTGTTACCCATTTTAAAATCAGATTTGTTTGCTCTCCTACTGAGCTTTTTGAGTTCCATATATAGTGTGTGTATCCATCCTTTATCAGATGTATAAGTTAAAAAATATTTCCTCTTAAATTGTAAGTTGTTCCTTCACTCTGTTGACTGTTTCCTTCACTGTATTTTGTTTTGTTTTCTGTGTTTTTTTTTTTTTTTTTTTTTTTTTTTTTTTTTTTTTTTTTTTTTTTTTTTTTTTTTTTTTTTTTTTTTTTTTTTTTTGTCTTTTTGTCTGTTTGGGACAGGGTCTTGCTAGGCAGTTCAGGCTGGCCTTGAGCTCATTTTGTAGACCAGGCTGGTCTCGAACTCAAAACAATCCTCCTGTCTCAGCTTCCCAAGTGCTGGGATTACAAGTGTGCACCCCCGTGCCTGGCTATGTGCCTATTTTTGTTTCCTGTGTTTTTGGCATCTTGTCTAAAAAACTCATTGCCCATTCCAGTGTCCTCAAGTACTTCCCCTATGCTTTCCCCTAGTAGTTCCATAGTTTTAAGATGTATTTTATTTTTTAATTGATTTTGAATTACTTTTGTAACTGGTGAGAGATAGGGGTCTAGTTCATTCTGTTGCACACAGATGCCCAATTTTCACAGCAGCAGTTCCCTAACATGTCTGTTAACACTTACGTCAATAACTAGTTGGCTGAAGACTTACAGATTTGCTTCTAGGCCTTCTACTTGTTCCACTGGTCTATGAGCCTGTTTTATGCCAATACCTTTCTGTTTTGATTACTAGAGCTTTGTAGCATATGTTGTACATAGCTTAATGTCTTGTACTTTGTTCTATTGGCTCAAGATGGCTTTGACTACTAAGGGTTTTTTTGTTTTTTGAGTTTTTTTGGTGGGTCCATATAAATTCTAGGATTTTTGTTCTAGCTCTGTGAAGAATGTCAGGGTGGGGATATAGCTCAGTGGAATAAGTGCTTGCCTAGCAAGTACAAGGTCCTGAGTTTGATCCCTGGTACTGCCCCAAAAATAAATAAATCAATAAATTGTGAAGAATGTCATTACCAACCTACTTCTATTTGCCATCATATAATTTTATTCCTTGCCTGAGAAATTTATTTTTCCATTCAATTTCATGTACATTTACCTTTACCTCTTGGAGTTTAGTTATATATCTGCTTTGAAGTCTTTGATCATTTTAATATTTATGTCATCTTGAGGTTAGCATGTTGTTGTCTTTTCCTTGAGAGTTGGTCCCATTTTCCTGGGGCTTTTGTTGTTGTTGTTGTTTATTTAATAATTTTGGGTTGTGTTTTATCAAATACTGTGAACATGAGTCCTGCTAAAATTTTGCTAAGGGCTATTATTCCTTCCATTATTATTTTATTTTGTTATTTTAACAGGCAACCAATCAAGTTAGCTTCATACAGCAAGTTTTTAAACTCATTTTCTGCAGACAGTGGTTCTAATCTCAATTTTCAAAGCCTTGTCAATGCTATTTTGGTTTTGTTAAACATACACACCTTTAAGAGGGTAGTCTGAGGCTTGGGTGGTCTTTTTTTTTTTGGTACTGGGAATTGAACTCAGGACCTTGCACTTGCCAGGCAGGCATTGTACCCCTGAGCTATCTCCCTGGCCCCCTTGAGTGGTCTTTTTGATTGCTATAATTGCAGAGATTGGAAAAAGTTTTGAGTACTCTGACTACATGTGATCAGTATCTAGTAAGTAGAGGTCAGGAACGCTGTTAAACATTTTATATTGCACAGAATGGAACAAAGAATTCCTCGGTCCAAAACAGTGTTGAGATTGAAAACTCCCGGTTTAGTTCTCAAAGGTCTTGCCATGCTTAGGCCTGTCTTATAGTACTGTAGTTCAGGGGTAAGCTTGAGACTTGCACACCTTTTTACATATTTCTAAGCAGTTTCTTCCCAAGTTCATTCCTCTCTAGGATTTCTTCTACACTCTCTCTCACACAGAGGAACCTTTTGTGAATTCTGTGTAGAAAGATGAAGCTTCTGCTAAGAGTTTGAACTGCTCATCTCATTGCAACTGAGTAGTTTTGTAGTTGAGGCCCGTCCTTCAGGAAAGGACACAAGAGAAAACAGGGAAAAAATGGAAAATTCATTCTTTTATGAGTTATTTCTTTAAGTTTTTATTCCATTCCACAATTTCCCAGTTACATTCACTTTTAAGAGTCCTCAAGTAATGTTTTAAAACTTATTATTTATTTATTTATTTATTTTTGTCTTTTTGAGAGAGCGTCTCCCCATGCAGTTCAGGCTGGCCTTGAACTCATGCAGATATTGTGCCACTGAGCTACATCCTTGGCCCCCTTAAAAATTTTTTTAAATTGAGTATAATTGACAAATAAAATCATATATATTTAAGGTATACAACGTTTTGCAACATATATATATATATATGTGTATATTAACAGTAAAGCTAATTAACATATCCTCAGGTAATTTTTAAAATATATATTTTGTCCAGAGTTTAAATTGTAATCAAAAGAGAAAGGTCATGGTGAATGCACACAACACCTAATCAGAACTAGGAGTCATATTTCAATATTTAACAAAGCAAGGGTATTTGTAAAGATGTAAAGACATATGGAATTAATATAATAGAAGGCGGTCCTGGAGATCACACCGGCCAGTGGAGCCATCTCAGCAGCTCTCTGGGGTAGGAAGGGAGGGAGAGAGCTAAGTACAGACAATGCCAATCAAGTACATTCTTAAAATAACTGAGCAAAGTCAGAACTCAAGCATTCTAGGGCTGGGGATATAGCTCAGTGGAATAAGCGCCTGCCTAGCAGGCTCAGGGTCCTCAGTTCAATCCCCAGTACCGCAAAAAAAAAAAAAAAAAAAAAGAACTCAAGCATTCTAGTCTTCTTTTTTTTTTTTTTTTGACAGGGTCTCACAGTGCAGTTCAGGTTGGCCTTGAGCTCACTTTATAGCCCAGGCTGGCCTCGAACTCACAGAGATCCTCCTGCCTCAGCCTCCCAAGTGCTGGGATTACAGGTGTGTGCCACCGCCCCTGGCTCTAGTCTTTTCTCACTCTTCTTCAGTGGGTAAATTTGCACAAACACCCTTTGATGGTGTGTAATAAGCCAGAGATTCTGTTACTCAGAGTTCTAACATTTCACAGAGTACTTTCAGTACCAAAAGTAGTGAATTGTGGGGGGAATTGTTCGTATCAGCTCCTGCTTAAATTAGAGCAGCCCATTTTTATTCATTTTTACAACGGATTGTTATATTACCAAAATTGCTATCTATATTGGAAAAAAATACAGAAAGTAAGTAGTTTATAGTGAAGAATCTTGGGACTGACCAGCAGTAGAACTAGGTGTTAAGTGATGGTCCTGTCTGACTCATTGCCTCTGATGCTTGTGATACAGTGATACGCTAGACAGGAGGTCGTGATGACTCCTCAAGGACTGCCAGGACAGCTGGAAATGCTCAGATCAGTGAAAGCGTTTCTGCTACCTAGCATTTATTTTTTAAGAATAGGAAAATTGCCGGGTGTGGTGGTACATGCCTGAAATCCCAGGCAAGCCTGGGATGTAGGTGCATGCCTATATCCCAAGTGCTGGGAGGCTGAGGCAGGAGGATCGTTGTGAGTTCGAGAGCAGCCTGGGCTACAAAGTGACCTCAAGGCCAGCCTGAACTGCATAGTGAGACCCCATCTTAAAAAGACCAAAAAAAGAAAAAAATGCTCCTGTGAATGCATCAAATAACATAAATAAATTGTTTTAAACTTGCATTTAAGTATCAGGTAAGCAAGGAAAGAGACTCTTTGTTGGGTATTCTATACCACGAGATTATACATAGTAAGTTAAATAATTTGGGCCATAATATTTTTTAGGATAGTGGTTGAATAGTAATAGCACCTAACAGATCTTCCCCCGAAATTCCAGTAAAATACTCATGAAATAGTACCCAAAAATTAAAAATTCAGGCCGAGTGTGGCCGTGGATTTAGCTCAGTGGTACAGTGCATGCCTGGCAAGCTTGAGATCCTGAGTTCAATTCCCAGTACCCCCTCAAAAAAATTGGTCCCTGGTACCAAAAGGTTTGGAGCTGCTGTTCTAAATCAAGGTGGGTGTGGTAGAACATGCCAATAATCCCAGCACTCCAGAAGCTGAGGCAGGAGGATTGCCATGAGTTCAAGGTTAGCATGAGCTACATAGCAGGACCCTGTCTCAATGTCATCTTCAAAAAAAAAAAAAGAGAAGGAAAATTCATAGCATTCCCTGAAATCAAGGCTATAAGTTAAATATAGAAGAGATTCCTGGAAGTATTTCTATCACTAAAATTTCAATAATGCCAATTTAAGAAGTACAAGTTATAACTGACACATAACTAGAAAAACAGCTGGAAAGTGTTTTGTCATACCTTTCCTCAGTTTCCCTTCCTGAGTGCCCGTAGTTTGGGAACACAGAACTTCATTAATAACAAGTTAGACAGCCATGGCTTTCTCTGTGCAGAAAGAGATTTCCAAACAGAGTAGCATCAACACACTCTTTCAACCATTTAGTTTCTACAATCCCCATACACAATAAGGCTGCAAGAGACAGGATGGAGACCCTCGGGTTATAGTAGTCCTCTTCAAGGTGAAGAATTTGGGGTGAGGCAAAGGCGAGGAATCATAAAAGTAATGCAGGCGTGGAGAAGGGAGACTTTTCATTCATTACATCCTTAAAAGAGAAGGCCTGGCGTGATAGCGCCTGCCTGTGATCCCAGCACACAGGAAGCTGAGGCAGGAGGATTATTGCAAGCCCGAGACCAGCCTGGGCTATGAAGCAAGCTCAAGGCCAGCCTAAACTGCATAGCAAGACCCTGTCTCAAAAAGACAAAAATAAATAAATAATAAAGACAGTTCAACTCTCTAGATTACAAAGCCTTTTAAAAGAGAATCAGGAAATAATTGTATTTCATTCCAAAGGAATTGTACAAGATTACCATCTGTTAATCAATAAAAACTAGAATAGAACCTGTCCACATCAAATAGCACAGTATTAGAAAAGAGTCCCTCAGAATCATAGAGGATGACAAAACTAAATAGTAAAACTGCTTCTTATTGGTTTTTTGCACTTTGGGCCTACAATTCAAACTGAGCTAATAGGAAAAAAATTGAGGCCTATGCAAAAAAAAAAAATCTATAGTATGAGGCAAGGCAAAAAATCTCCTAAGAACTTGGAAAGCAAGTCTGGCATACTATTTATTTTGAAAACACTCTGGGACTTAGCTCAGAATACATTCCAGGACTCAGCTGAGGGACATAGCTCAGTGGTGGAACACTCACTAACAGTATAAAGTTCTAGGTCCAGTCCCCAGCACTGCAAAATAAAACTATCTACAGAAGAATGAGTAAACTAATTGTGGTATACGTGCAATAGAGTATTACTCACCCTTAAAAAGGAATGAAATTCTTATACATGGATAAACTTGAAGACATTCTAAGTGAACTAAGTCACACAAAAGGGCAAATATTGTATGACTGAACTTATATGAGAAATCTAAAGTAGTTTAATTCATAGGCAGAAAGTAGAATAACGGTTTCCATGGGCTGGAGAGAGATGGGAATTAGATAGTTATTATTTAATGGGTTACAGAGTTTTTAGTTTGGGAAGATGAAAAAGTTCCAAAGATGAATGGTAGCAGATTGTTGTATGACAATGTGAATTGTACATAAGGTCTCTGAGCTACACACTTGGTTGCGCATGGTGGTGTAGGCCTACAATCCCAACGCTAGAGAAGCTCAAGCTGGAGGAGTGCCGTAAGTTTATAGACCCACCTGGGCTACATAGTGAGTTCAAGGGTAACTAGTGAGTTCAAGGCTTGCCTGGACTGCATAGTGAGATCCTGTCACAGAAACCACAAAAAATGTACACATTGCCTGGTTCTATTTTCATAAAGTTCCAAAGCAGACAGAGCTAATCTCTGGTGATATAAACCAGAATTTTTTTTTTTTTTTTGTCTCTTTGAGACAGGGTCTCACTATGTAGTTCAGGCTGGCCTTGAGTTCACTTTGTAGCCCAGGCTGATCTTGAACTCGCAATGATCCTCCTGCCTCAGCTTTCCAAGTGCTGGGATTATAGGCATGCACCACCATGCTGGCTCAGAATATTGATTTTTTCTTTTGGTAGGGGGAGGAGTTGTGAGGAAGAGAAATGAGAAAGTATTTAAGAGAACTGGAAGTGCTCTATATCTTGATTTGGATGGAATGCACACAGCTGTACACACACATAAAAACAACTGAGTTGTACATTTAAGATTGTGCATGTTACTAGTTACAAATTCTATCTTTAAAAAAAAATCTGTGCCCAGGAACTACAAACAGTTACTAGAAGAAGACAGCAGCTAAAATGAGATGAAAGGAGATTCAGATAAAAAGAAAACAGGCTATAAAAGTCTTCGAGGAAATAAAATACTCTAAATGCAGTAACTCAATAAAATCCATTTGGGGGACAGTTTATGCAGACTTCTCCACTTGATCTTAGCCAAAAGGCCGAGAAGCGATATGCAGACTTCTCAATGCAGAAAATGAAATCAGAGCTGCCGGTAATCCCAGCACTTGGGAGGCTGAGGCAGGAGGATCATCATGAGTTCAAGACCAGCCTGAGCTACACAGTGAGCTCGAGGCCAGCCTGAGCTGCATAGGGAGACCCTGCCTCAGAAAGGCAAAAAAGCAACAACAAAAAAAGAAAATCAAATCAGTGTTTCAGAAGACAAACCTGAGAATCGGAAGAGGAGGAAAAAGAGTAATAAGGAATAAGGAGATACTAGAAAGGTTATTCTAAAATTATTTTAATAATTGGTTATTATGGTTATTAAACAAAGGAGGACTAGTTTCAGTCAATGACTGATTATATAAATTATGGTGGTCCCATAAATATATCAGTAGGACTGGAGACATAGCTCAGTGGTAGAGTGTATGGTGTGTGTGAAGGCCTTAGTTACATCCCTAGCACAAAAAAAAAAAAAAAAGAATCAAGATTATATCATATCATTCAGTGACATTCATAGGTATCAGCACATTATATGATTTTTGCACAATGATGAAATTGCCAGCAGTGCATTTCTCAGAATGTAGCCCATTTTAGAGAGGCACGACTCAATCAATGATGGAATAGTTAGGGATAAACACAAATGTGTGCAAAAATCTATGTGTGATAGTGGAGGGTCACAGTCAGTGAGGAGAGTGTTGATGTTTAATAAATGGTGTTCACAGAACTGTTTAGTAATTTCACAGAGTAGAATTGGATTCTCACCTTCTGTGATATATCGAAACACATTCCAGCTGGGCTTTATGGTACACACCTGCAGTCCCAGTACACCTGGAGGTTGAGGAAGATGATTGCGAGTCAGAGTTCAGCCTGTGCATTTTAAGGAGACTCTGTTTCAAAATAAAAACAGACCAAACCATATACAAAAAAAAAGAGGGCTGAGAGTTTAGTTTGGTAGTAGGAAGTCTCTGGGCTCAGTCCCCAGTCCAACCATCAAAACGGGTGGGTAGGCTGAGGATGTAGCTGTGGGTTCAACCCTCAGTACTGCTAAATACATAAGTTAAAAGGAAAATCAACACATGGGAGAAGAAAAGAAAAGATATATAATGAAACTCTTAGAAGATGGAAGGGCTTTCTAAATTAAAAATAGCAAAGCAATTATTTTTTACAATTCACAGATTTGGCAGAATTTAAAAAAATATTTTGGTTTTCAAAAATTTATTCAAACTTTAAGAAGAAAAAGTTGCCAAATTTGCCATAAGTAAAATGAAAGTTTGTATCATACTTATGCACATATATTCCTACAAATTTAAGAACCAATGGATGAATAAACAAAGAACAGAGATTAATGAATAAAAGAAGAAGTAGTCAACAAACAGAAAAGAAACATTCAACTTCATAATCAAAGAAATGCAGATTAATACAATGAACTTTGGTATAAATGACACAACCAGTACTTGAGAAGAATGATAAAAAGCCACATGAACATTAATAGTGTTTAAGCCTATATTAGCAGTTTTAAAGATGATTTGGCAAAATATTATACATGTATATGTGTATCAAGAGTATTTAAACTGTTTTGACCTCCTCTGTGCATGGTGAGTGGGAGCTGGGGTGCTGGGGACTGAGTCCAGGGCCTTCACACTGAACTACATCTTTGTCCCTTCATATCTTTTATTTTGAGACAGAGTCTTGCCAAGTTGCTAAGTTCTCCAGGCTAGGTTTGAACTTGTGATTCTCCTGCCTCATCCTCCTGGAATGCTGGAATTACAGGCATGTGTCACCACGCCTAGCTTGTTTTGACCCTCTTCTGAGAATCATTTCTAAGGAAATAATTTTAAATTAAAGAAGAAAAACTTTATACATGAAGAACTGCATAGTAGCACTATTTATAAATGAATAGAGTAACAGTTAAGCTGTAAGAAATTTCTGCAATGTAATGTGTACGTATTAAAAGTTACGTTTAGCTGGGCATGTGGCTCATGTCTAAAATCCCAGAATTTAGAAGGCTGAGGCAGGAGGATCACTGCAAGTTTGAGGCCAGCCTGTATTACATAGTGGAGTTCAAGGCCAGCCTGAATTATATAGTGATGCCCCTGTCTCAAAAAACATAAATAAGTAAATAAATGTTATGTTTAGTACCTTATTTATACTCAGTAACTAAATATATTTATAAGGCTATGTAAGCTAAAAAAGCATATGAGTTATATATATAGCATGAAAAGCAAACAAATATTTGATGAAAAAAAGATTGAAAGGAAAAATCCCCAAACATGAATAGAGATTGTAACTGGAGGGTGGGAGTATGAGGGACTTGTCTTCTTAGTTTTCCAAAAATTGTAAAATAAGCATGCAGCATTTTTATAATGGAGAGAGAAAACATGATTATTACTTTTAAATTCCCTAGCCTGTTCCCTAGGGAATGTGTGAAGCAACAAAGACCAGGACAAATAAAAAAATCAAATGTATAAATTCAACTAGCAGAATATGTGCACTATATGCAAATGAAAAGGGACAAAGTACATAAGTTATCATAGTTATTAAAAATGTACACATAGATCTGTATGAGTACTATTTATATATTCAAGGGTAGGTACAAGACATCAGTGCCTCTTTCAGTTATGGAGATTTTAGGGAAGATGTTACATTTCAAGAGGCTTTTGTTTTTTGTCTTTTTGAGACAGGGTCTCACTATGCAGTTCAGGCTGGCCTTGAGCTCACTTTGTAGCACAGGCTAGCCTTGAACTCACAACAATCTTCCTGCCTCAGCCTCCTGAGTGCTGGGATTACAGGTGTGAGCCACCACGCCTGGCTTCAAGAGGCATTTAAATGATGGGAAGAAAGGAAAACTTTTTGTGTGTGTTTTTTTGAGACAGGGTCTCGCTATGCAGTTCAGGCTGGCTTTGAGCTCATTTTGTAGCCCAGGCTGGTCTCGAACTCATAAGGATCCTCCCGCCTCAGCCTCCTGAGCGCTGGGATTACAGGCGTACGCCACTACACCCGGCTATGGGAAAATGGTGAAAGGTCAGAAAAAAGTATTTTGCTGTTTCCAGGTATTTGTTACAGAGGTCTTAAACTTGGGACTGAGATGAGTAATAAAAGTTGTGATGAATAAACAAGGTAAAGAAACTGTCACTACCAAAAAAGGCAATTTGCCAATTGAAGATGTAAAAACCTGAAAAGCCCATATGGCCTTAGAAGTCAGTGGAGTGGTGTTAGGTAGGAAGAAGAAATCTGGATAAGAGGCTTTAGTTAAAAAAAAAAAAAAAAACAAGAAGGGCCTGGGTGTGATGGCATATACCTGTATTCCCAGCATATGGGAGGCTGAGGCAGGAGAATTGCTACAAGGTCGATCCTGTCTCAAAAAATAAAAAAGAGTCTGGGCATGGTGGCACACATCTGTAATCTCAGCACTTGGGAGGCTGCTGCAAATTCAAGACCAGTCTGAGTTACACAGTAAGATCAAAGCAAGCCTGCACTACAAAGTGAGAACCTGTCTCAAAAGTAAATAAATAAGTAAGTAAATAACAAAAGAGAGTGCTAGGCATGGTGGTTTCATGTGTAATCCCAGCTACTCAAGAGGCTGAGGCAGGAAGATGATGAGTTTGAGGTCAGCCTGGGCAGCTTAGTGAGACCCTCTTAAAACAACATGGGGATATAGCTCAGTGGCACAGCGCCTGCCTAGCAAGTGCAAGGTCGTGAATTTGATTCCCAGCACCAAAACAACAACAAAAAAGTCTTGGGAATGTAGCTCAGTGGTAGATCACTTGCCCAGCATGTGCAAGGCCTTGGGTTCAAACCCCAGTATCAACAAACTAAAACAAAACAGGGAGGGCAACGTCATGGAACAAGCTCTGTGTATTTATTATCACCTTGATCTGGACTTCTCTTTCCTATTTTGGTCACACATCTACCACCTTAGGGTTCCACAGACATAATAGAACCTACCCTTGGAGAAAACTGTGATATCAGTCATTTGCATTTTATGGTGTATTTTTTTTTTTTTTGGTCTTGTGAGTGTGCTAACAATAGAATCCTCAAGATGGCAATGGCATAAAGCAGGGAAATAACTGTTTCAAAGAAATCTGTTTCCCTCTATTTCTAGGGTCATTGCAAGTATTTTTGCAGTTGAATGGAATAGCAGCTTCTACAAAATAAAAAACAGATGTTAGAAGAAGGCATTCCAGGGTGAGTCAGGAGAAGCCCCAAGGGCAGGCACGCAGCACTCACAGCTTGCCCTAAACCTCCTTGCTGTAATCTTGACAGATGCCCACATCCCCAACACTCTGCATAAGGAGGATGAAGGCTGTCTTAGACCTAAAAATGTCAAAATACATTTACTGTCAAGCTTGAATGTTCTGTAGAAAAACAGCATGGCTGCTTCAAAAGAAAAACTCTTAAGGAACATATTCCTCCTGATTCACTTCTCAGATCCAGAAAAATGCACAAATAAACTACTGTTGGATAAATATCAATCATATAAAACCAACATCTTAAAATAGAACTGAACCTAAATTCTCACAACTTTGTTTACCAAAGTTGTTCAGAATCAAGCGAAATTGTTTTACATTAAAAAATTTTAGTTTTCTCCAAAGTTATATGAACCATAATAAGTATCATATTTTCTTGCAAATGTTAGCTAAAGCTCCTATAGGAACTTAGCCACATCACATTCTTAACACATTTGTGGTATGCATTTTTGAAATAACATGGAATTTATGGAACTGAGTTATAATTGTACAATTTATGGGATGTACCTGCATTTTTATGTGTTTTTGAGAGAGCCTAGAAATGATTATGGACTTCATTGAAAATATGAAAATTATAGGTAAACTTTTTTATGAGATATCTGCCTTTCCATATTTACTTGTAATTGTTTTACTGAAACCAAATGTTTTATTTTCTATTGCTGAGAAACTATCTCAAAACTGAACAGCTCAAAGCAACACTCATTTCCTAATTGCTCATGATTCTGCAGTGCAGGCAGTGCTGGGGGATCAGCTTGTCGCTTACTATCAACACCATCAGACTTGGGGCTGCTGAAATGGGTCATAAGTCTGGGGTCTCTGTTCTCTGGTTAGCTGGTTCTTCAGTTGCTCTCGGGTCTGTTCTCGTGATTCAGTTTCTTCATATCATGGTGATCTCAGTTTACTCCAATGTCCCAGGGCACAAAACTGTTAGTTGCCAGGCATTCTAAAAGCTTAGGCCTAGTATTGTCAGAGCACGGCTTAGGAGCGGTTAAGGCCTCAGTCCAGATTCAGTAAGAGACAGAACTCCACCAGGCTATGAACATCAGGAGACATGGATGATTCACTGGGAGCCATCTTAGATGGCTAGTTCTCACATTAGTGTTTAGGAAAGAAACCGATAAACATTAAACCAAGTCTAATTCCTAACAATCAACTTGCCTTTCTCTATACAGGGTCTATATCCAATTATTTCTAATTTTTCCACAATCTCTCTCAAATATGCCTCATTCAAAATTCTCTCTGCACTATATTTTCTTCATTAGCTTCTAGCATTAAGTCTCATCTAAACTGAATGCTTCCAGATGTCTAACTCCTCAAATCCAGAAAAATTAAATAGAACTAATTTGGTTTATATATTTGCATATAGTTACCAAATTTGTAATTTTTAAGTGGCAACTAAGAACATAAAAATCATGTACCAGAGGTTGGGAGGGTAGCTCAGTGGTAGAAGACATGCTTAGACCTGGGTTCAGTCTGGAGCACCAGTAACATTTTAAAATGTACCACCTACTTTTGCTTTTGAAAGTTATGTTTAGTTAATTTCTTAAAGTAATAAAGAGAATTATGAAGAAGAATCTTAAATTAGATGTTTATGAAAAAATAGTTTTTGAACAACTTTCATGTACTGTGCAAAATATAGAACACTTCATAAATTTTCCTGCTATTCTTGTACATGGGGCCATGTTTATCTTTTCTGAATTTTTCAGATTTAGCTGTACTATTTGTGTGGCTGAAACAAGCATTATGTGTCTTTATTCTCATTTGCTGCAAGTCAAAAAAATTCCTCCAAGGGCTGCCACTGGTTTTTGGACCAGTGTTTAAGAGACTCTAGTCAACCCATTGTTACTGAATATTGTCAAGGTTATTTTAACTCTGCACTTGCTAAAGTCATCTTATAGGTTTCCTAGAGACTGTAATCATAATCATACTGGTCACCTTGCGAATTCTACAATTCCATTTTACAAGTAATATTTAAATCTGTGCAAATACAAGTAATGTAACTGTTAATTAGTCCTTCCTGTATTTGGGTTGGATATGTTAACACAGGGCTCTCTGTTCCAATCTGAGTCTGTTATGATATTAAGCAAATAATAGTCTCTGTACACCTCAGTTTCCCCATAGGTGGTATAGCTGTACTAGTAGAGTTTCTTTGAAGTTTTAATGAGATAATATATAAAAAAATGTATATTTGGAATAATACCTAACACATGGTAAGTACTCTATATATTATATTCTTCAAAAGGATCAAACAACTATGATGAGGGAAAAGAGAAAGAAGGGAAATATGTATATATGTAGCTAAGATAATTGTACTACTAATTTCTATTGCTTTATTGAAAGGAACAGTTAACGTTTAAGCAATCTTACATGCACATATTTATTTATCCAAGTAACCAATTTGAAGATAACAATATGTAATACAACAACCATTGTTAATTTCCTATCACCTTGTCTGAAATTCTGCATTATATTTATTGTTTTTATGTTGTTGTGTTTATGTTGGTGTGTTTGTTAATATGTTTTCATTCGTTTATCTTTAAAATTAAAACAATTATATTCATAATACAATGCTATTTATATTACTCTTATTCCTTAAAGACAGGTTATGTATATACATACAGGTCTCATATATCCATAGATAGATATGCACATTTATATATATACATATCTATATACTGAGAGCAGTGAATACATTGTATCCATATCTTGCAACTGCACTTTAGCACAGCAGTATACGCTCCAAGTATAAGACTAATTTTGTCATCTATATATTTATATTGATGAATTATTAATTTTAATGTTATGATTTTATTATATTAAACAATGAGTCCTGAACAGGTAAAAAAAATCACAAAAATAAAGTATTGAGTTTTTAATATTTATTGTTTATGAAAATTGTAAACATAGATTAGTTTTTGGTGTAGAAAGTCCCCAAAGAATATCAGAAATAAATTCCCATATAAACAATGAAAATACTAATAGCACTCAACAAAAAAAAAATCATTACTTCAGTTAACACACCAAAGGCAGTCTGCACACACGACAATAGCACGTCCCTGCACACACAATGCTCACACTGACAGCACATGTCTTTTGCTTTCCTGGCCTTTTTGTAGGACATATTCAACATCTCAGTGGTCTTGCTGTTTTGTTAGGAGGTTCTTATTATATTACATGGTGTGTAATTAACATTTTTTTTTTTTGGTCTTTTTGAAACAGTGTCTCTCTATGCAGTCCAGGCTGGCCTTGAGCTCACTTTGTAGCCCAGGCTGGTCTTGAACTCACAATGATCCTCCTGGCTCAGCCTCCCAAGTGCTAGGATTACAGCCATGTGCCACCACACCTGGCTTGGTGTGTAATTAACAGGAAAATAAAATATCAGTAAAACAAATTATGAAATTCTTAATACATACTGTGTGTTTAGAATAGACATTAATATTTTCACATCAGCTGTGTACTTGCTTACAAAACCTAAAAGGTCAGAAAAAATTCCTATATGAACTACAATGAAAATACTGATAGAACTCTACTACAAAAATATGCTTTGCGGCTGGGGATCTAGCTCAGTGGAATAAGTGCCTGCCTGGCAAGCACAAGGTCCTGAGTTCCACCCCCAGGACCACGAAAAAAAAAGCTTTGCTTCAACCATCACACCCAAGGCAGGCTTCACACATGACAACTGCACGTTCCATGCACACACCTCGCTCACACTGGCAGCACTTGTGCTCAGCTCTCCTTTCCTATGTGGCAGGCCATTCTTGTCACTGCACTTCCTGTTTGATTGGGGGCTTTCTACTATATTATACAATATGCATTTAGCAGGAAAATAAAATGTCAATAAAATACAACATCAGGTATGGAATGAGTGCTTAGAATAGACATCAACATTTTCACATCAGCTATTTACTTGCTTACAAAACCCAAAACACAGCATCAATAACGAAAACCTATGTGAACCATAGCATACATACAAACAAAAGTCTGCCACAGAAATAATCTTTGCTTCAAGTGTCACACCCACGGCAGTCTTCACACGTGGCAACTGCATGTTCCATGCACAAGTATCACTTACCCTGATAGTATGCTTTGTCTTCCTGTACTTTCTCGTAGAGCACAGTTGACATCGTTTCTGTTTTCCTGTTGTCATAATAGGTCTTGTGATGCTGTGCCTGCCTGCTCACTGGTCAGCTCTCCAGTGTGCTCCACTATTTTTGTGTAGTTCCCTGGGCAGACACATGTTGTTTTTCTTCTGCTGTAAATGATCTCTTGTGAACCCCAATCCCAATCTACTAAGAAAATTTCTCTGTGATATTTTGCATTTATTATTTTCTTTGTAAACTATCAAACTATGCCTCACATGTTTAGGAGTAAAACATAACCATTGACCAATGCTCTGTGTTTCAAGTGACATCCTTGTTGCTACACAACTCATCAAAAACGCCTCCTCCACCTTTGGTTTTGTTGTTGAAAGTTTCCATCTCAGGCTTCCATTTTGTTGAGGTTTTCCTATCAATATTCCCATCACGGTGAAATGTTGGTATCAGCAGTACCAGTCTGGCTTTTTTTTTTTTTTTTGCATATATGAGGCCACCATTACATTTTTTTAAAATCCAAAGATTGTACTATACAATTCTCTGTTTTGAAATTGCAACACTGGATTTGGAATTTATGCTTTATTCCTGTGTACAGCTCCTGTGGTGGTCAATTTGTGCTCTACTACCAAATGTAACAGCAACTGGAAACTGGTAAACCAATTGTCCAGCGTCACATCCGATTAGATCGGGAGAGGAGGACAAAAGTCTGTTCACAACATCATTTGATTTATTACTATATGAATAAGGAATGACCTGATGGCTGAGTTCCAGGATAAATGTCTAAACTGACAGTATAAGAAATCTTCACATGTACAAGGACATATAAACAATGACGTCATTTTGTCATTTATGTCATTTTGACCCATCATTTTTCCATCTTTTACATTCCTGTGATCACCAGAGAAATCTGTGTTAACTACAGCAGACCTATGAGTGCTTTCAGTGCAGCTAGTAAAGTATCATAATAAATATATTTTTGAGAGCCAGATATAAAGCTCAGGGGCACGGTGCCTGCCTGACAAGTATAAGATTATAAGTTTGATTCTCCATACCAAACAAATAAATATAGTTAATATGGCTACTGGTGTACACAGAATGTTTTATTTGCATTTCAGCCTTTGTGCATTTCACAGCATCTTGTAGTATTTTTGGCTGTTATAATTTCCAGTACTGAATGGCAATGCTGGCATTCTGTTCATTATGGTTCACTATTATTTTTGGACCTAGTTCTAACGGATCATTCCATTTGGTTGTGTGGTGATTTTGCAACATTTCAACTTATCAAATATGTACTCATGAGTTGGGCATGGTAGTCCATACCTACAATCCCAGCACTCAGGAGGCTAAGGCAGGAGGATTACTGTGAGTTTGAGGCCAGCCTGTGGTACATAGTGAGGTAAGCATAGTAAGGCCCTATACATAGTAAGACCCTGTCTCAAAAAGGAAAAAAAAATATATGTATATGTATATATAATACATTGCTGTTTTCACCATCTGAATCAAGGAAGTCTGAATCCCATATGTCTGTATCAGTCTATTCTCCATTTCACTGTCACAGGAACTATGGCTCACATGGCCAAAGTCAAAGTCATAATAATCATCATCATTATACAGCCATGTCACTCTTCTGTTACGTATTTTACTATAATGGATCATCTTCATCACCCATGCATGAGTTACCTGATGATTCACTGTTGATCTCCTCTAAAACTTGCAAATCTGGTTTTTTAATGTGCCATTATACTGAATTGGACTACTTCTACCAGGAAAATCAAAAGAGAATCTTTTAAAAAACAAATCTTAAAGTGACGTGGGTCTCCTGGACCCTCTGTGATGCTCGGATAAACATATACAAAACTACTTAGAGCATAAAGGTGGGTCCAAATCCCACTTTGCCACTTTTGCACACATGCACACTTCTTGCTGTTCATCATACCAAGTGGGTAAAAACACAGCTCGCTTCCTGTATCCTCACAGAAAGGTACTGAGATGCACAGCCAGCTACAATATATGCTAAGTTCAAATTTACAGTAGAAAAGAAAGGGTTGTGTTTGCTGGACCCAATCTTATGCTCTAAAGTTAAGGGTAATCTCAAATATCCACAGTACTTTTAGAGAGATTAGACACAATTAGATGATAGAATGTAAAGATGGAGAGCATCTTTAATGTCATATAATTCTACCCTATTACGAGTGGGGATTTAAATAATTTAAATTGTTGCCGTGGTGTACACCTATAGTCCCAGCTACTGGGGAGGCTGACAGGATAGAGATCAAGACAACAGTGAGATCCTGCCTCAAAAAACAAAACAGAAACATTGGTAGAGTTCATGTTAGAGTGAAAAAAGAAAGAAAGAAAGAAAGAAGGAAGGAAGGAAGGAAGGAAGGAAGGAAGGAAGGAAGGAAGGAAGGAAAGAAAGAAAGAAAGAAAGAAAGAAAGAAAGAAAGAAAGAAAAAAGTTTGTTACAATTATCAGAAAAGCCTAGCAAGTAAATAAAATATGTAAGCTTCGCATATATTTCTAGAAGCTTTGCCAACCACTCTCCTTTACCAGTGCCACTCATGTATTTTCTTGGCTACCTATACTTTTCCACGTGTGTCCAAATGGAAAGCAACATAATGTTCAGTTCTCTGAGAAACAACAAAATTCCTAAGAATACCTAAAAATGGTAATAAAGGACAAGTAGGGTTTAGGAAATTTATTTTAGTGCAACTGCCAGATTTATTTTAAGCCCTATGCTTAAAAATAAATCTAATTCACATGACTAACTTGAAATACTCAAGCCAAACAAAGTCACTGCAAAAGCATTTAATGAAATACCTAGAGTTTGTCTCTTGTTTTCATCTTTGCTATAATTTTTGTGGAAACTTCTTACCTTGATTTACATAGTAGACTTCATAACTAAACATTTCCTGGTACATATCTAATAAAATAAAACAGACATTTTCCAAACAGCATAATATTTTTAAAACCTCTGACTCACATAAGGTTGGTGGACTGTTCGGATGCTATGCAATGCTGTTTATATAGAAAGAAGTTTGGTTCCTCTGTAGCAGTTTCCAATGTGGAGTAAACATCATTTTTTAACAATCCTTAATTTGACCTATGAGCAAATGCAAAGGTTGATTAGGAACAAGGAAAGATTAGTTTCTTGATCAAAGCAATGGAAAACATTATCCACAGCCTGAGAGGCAATCTTTCATCTCTCCTATCACAGTCAAGGAAGCAACTAAACTAGGAAGAAATGCCCATTATTTTCATGTTCCACATTATTTCTGATAAAAGCATAAATCCAAATTTCACTGAACGGAGCCGGGCGAGGTGTTGCATGCCTGTAATCCCAGCACTCGGGAGGCTGAGGCAGGAGGATCCTTGCAAGTTTGAGACTGGCATGGGCTACAAAGTGAGCGCAAAGCCAGCCTGAACTGCATAACCAGACTGTCTCAGAAAGAAGAAGAAAAAAAAAAAAAACAATTCACTGACTGCTTTCAAAATTGAAAGAGCAACACTATACACACCCAAGAGAGAACTACAGTGGGGCTGTGGATGTGAGAACGACGTGAACATATTGATCTTTTTCTATGAGATTTTTTTTGTTTGTTTTAATTAAATGAAGCTTGACTTCTATTGACTGTATTTTCTGGAGTTTAATTTTTAAAGCTCCCCTGACACATACTCTTGGCTTGGGAGCGTTGAGTGTCTCCTAACTTTCCCACTGAATTGCAAACACCCTGAACACGGAGGGCTGACGATGGAAAACCAATTCCACTGGGGCAAAATAAAACGAAGACAAGGCATCTTTCTCCTCCAAGAGAATCTATCTCTTGCGCGGCACAGCGGCGCACGCCTGTAATCTAAGCCCTGGACACGGAGGCTGAAGGGTCGCCTGGATTTCGAGGCCAGTCTAGGCTGCTTACTGAGTTCAAGCCTGAACTCCATAGTGACAGCCTGTCTCAAAAATGCAATCAATCCCTCCACACATAACAACGGCTGACAAAAATAACAGGTACTCTTCCTGTTAGGATTCTGCCGTCGGGCTGTAGCCCGGAGGCCACCGAGCAGCAGCCATCAAAACAGCAACCAGAAACAAGGAGAGGTCCTCCCCCGCCCCAACACCTCAAGGCCGCTTGAGCCAGGCGCGCCTCCTCAGAGCCCGGCAGGGGCGAGGTCCGCTCTCTGCTCCGCGCGCCACACCCTCTCGGCTCCTCCCCGCCAGCAGCTCGCGACGCCCCGGGCGCGCCCCGCCCCGCCCCGCCCGCCAGGACCCGGCCAGCCCCGCCCTGAGAGGCGCCAGCTTGCGCGCGCGCGCGTGCGCGAGGCCAGCTAGTTCTTTTGCGGAACGTCCGCGCTCCGCATGCGCAGTGTGCGCCGGCGGTCTCCGTTTGTTTGAACAGGAAGGCGGACATATTAGTCCCTCACTGCCCCCCTCGCCCCACCCCCCCCAAGGCATTCGCCGCCGCGACTCTCCCTTTTCCCAGCGGGGACCGCAGCCCCTCCCAGAAGCTCCCCATCCGCAGCCGCCGGGGACCGACAGTGGTCTTTCTCGTCGCCGGCTCTCCAGCCCGTCCTCTGTTAAGTCTCCGTCGGGCACCGACCTCGCCCTGCCCCGCCGGACACCGAGGCAGTCACCTCTGCAGCGACGGGACAAAATGGGAGCGTGAGCCTGGCCCGCGGGCAGCAGCTCTCGGCCGAGGCGCGTCGGCGCGGCGGGCCGGGCCCGGGCGAGCCGGGGATGCGGGGCTAAACCGCCCCCAGCGCCTCGGAGCCGAGCGGGCCGGGCCGGGCCGCGGCCAAGCGGCGGTGCAGCTGGCACAGTTCCGTGCCCGCCTGCGCGCTCGCCTTCCTCTGCTCGCTCCCGGCCGCCCCAGGGAGTCTCCACCCTGCGGCTCGCCCTCTCCCCGCTCCGGCCCGTCCTGGGACCGGGGACCCTCGGTGGCGAGGGCGGCCGGGGCCCGCTAGGCTGGAGCGACCGGGCTGCAGGCGACGGCGCTCTCGGCTGTCGTGAGGGGCTACCGGGTGGGATGCGACTTTGGGCGTCCGGGCGACTGTGGGTCGCTGCCGCCCCCAGGCCGGGGCCCGGAGCGCGGAGGTCCCCTTTGTGACGGGGAAGAGGAGGGGACCGGGCGCACCTGGTGACCCTGAGGTTCCGGCTCCTCCGCCCCGAGGCTGCAAACCCACCGCTGAGGAAGTTGGTTAAAATTGCTTTCCGCTGCTGGTACGACGGTATTGTCACAGTAGCAGCAACATGTCGACTGGGGACAGTTTTGAGACTCGTTTTGAAAAAATCGACAACCTGCTGCGGGATCCCAAATCGGAAGTGAATTCGGATTGTTTGCTGGTGAGTGGCGCCGGTTCCCCTTTGCCTGTCTGGGGTTCCGCTTGTCACCTTCCTCTTGTTTTCAATCTAGTTAACTGCCAGAGATAAAAGTCTCAGGTGCGCAGGGTCTTTGTGGGAGACGCCGGGTTCCGCGTCCCGAAAGGTGGTGGAGTACCGCGAAAATCGCGTAGGGTGGCTCTTTCTACCATTTGCTCGGCCCTGTGCTAATCAGTCTGAACTTTTAGTTCTGACTCAGTTCATACTGTGCTTAGAAGCTCGCTGTTGGAGGCGTCGTATCAAAAGGCATCGCGTCAGAGTTGCTACCACGTATGTAGTCTGTTGAATGGCGATCATAGGACGCAATATTAATCTCGATAGATTTGACAGTGATCTTGGAAAGGCTCCTTTCCATTTTCAGAGATTTAGCTCCTAAGAGTTTAAGTTCTTTTGACCTGGAAGTAAGGGTGCAGAAGCGATACAGAAGTGATAGGTGCCTTGGGTCTCATGAACTTTTGCTGAAGTAGTGTGTAAAAATTCAAGATAACTGATCATAGGTCACCACGATGTTAACCTTTTTGGAATATTGCTTGCAAAAGTACCCCACAGGTGTTACCGCTGCCTTTTTTTGGTTGTGCTGTGCTTTAAAGTTACTTTTAAAACATCCGAGAGAAGTTCTTAGCAAGTGAAGAGCCAACGTCTTATCATAAAAATCATTAATTGGTTAGTAACATATACAACCATCTGTAAATAATGGGAATTTGACGTCCCTAATACTAATAGTTGCTAACACTAAGCGAGTTTCCCCTTTACTAACAACTAAAAGCTATATGATAATACTACCTTAATCCCAACAGAACCGCATAATCCCTATTCTAAAGTTTGAGAAAGCACGTATATGTGTAGAGTTTTGTAGTGGCCTCAGAGAAATCATATAAGGTGTGCAGTTTGGGGGATTCAGATTAAAGGCGTAGAATACTGCCATTCAGAGAAATACCATTTAAAAACTTTATTTTGAATCAGTAAAATTGTGTAAATTTTTTATAATTAATGTACATTTCAGTTAACCACCTCTCTGTGGTTTTAGTGTATAAGGTTTCTTACCGGAGCTTTCAAAATTATTCTAAAGCATCCTTAACTATCTAATAATATTGTGGGTAGTATGTTTGAAATGTTTCACCCACATTATAGATGCTCTGCATATTGAAAAATACTAAAGAAGACTGATGCTTATTTTAAAACATTTTGTCTTGTGAGAGGAACAGAAGAAATTAGAACACATCCTTAGTGTGTTCTATATCTGTTGCATCTTCTGCTATTGTTCCATTTGCATATATTTTAAGACTTTTTGTTTTTGAGGTACTGAGAATTGTACACTGTAGGCCAGGCAGTGGGTCATTGAACTACACCCTTAGCTCCTGCTTTTCTTTTTGATTCCATTATTCCGTGCTGTGATGTTACAGGGAGGGTTTAGTAGCTTTTTTATTTTTTAATTCATTCATTGTAAGTTCTTGCTATAGATTTCTTTGGTGGGATTCTCATAGATACTGAGATGTGGAAAATACAGAGAAATATAAGTCAGGTTTCTGAGAGTCCAGTCTACAGTATTTAGGAAAACGAGAGTTAATCTCATATATATACAGAGAAACAAAGAAAAACATTTCATAGGTTGGGAAAATGTCATAATTTCCAAATGATGGCTCAAGGCAAATATGTATGTGTGTGTATATATATAGAAGAGAAGAGATCACTGTGAGTTGAGAGAGAGCGCCAAAGTAATTATGATGATGGGTAGGTGGGCAGGACAGAAGGTCCTCAGGGAGAGTAGAGGGTATCATAGAAGGCTCGAAGGAAACCACAGTGGGAAAGAGAGACTGGGGTTGGACTGGAGGATTGAAGTGCTAAGCAGGGAGTCTATGACTATGATAGCCTGAAAGAAGAAGATGAATCTGATAGTTGTGTGCACAGTGGGTTGGGATGGAGAAAGGGTGAGGTTGGAGAATTTTTAAGTAATAATAGCTCAGAAATGATTGAAGCCCAAAATTGGCACATGAAAATGATGAAGGAAGAATTGATCGAACTTGATTGGCACAGGTGAGAAGAAGGGGAAACCAAATGATAGATGACTAAAAATGTGAACCTTGAATTATAGGGAGATTGTGACAACAGCGATGTCAGGTTTGGAAATTGCTTGGGAAGAATAGATAAATTCAATTCTAAATTGGTTGTGTTTGAAGGGGAGAGTGGGACAAGCAGGAAGAAATGACCTATAGACTATTGGAGATAGAGAACTGAACTCATAATTAAAGATAATGATTTGCACAAAGATACAGTGCGATGCTCTAGATTTCTTTTGTAATGTCAAAAAATAAGGTTATTAAATTATTATTCACTTCTGTTATAGCTTGTGTTTAGATGTCCCCCCAAAGCCTCATGTGGGAGCTTTTTCAGAGGTGGATGAATCTATAGTGTGATTGATTCACAGTGCAATGCTAGGATTAAGGGTGGGTGTTTACTAAATCAGTCCACTGATTGGTTTGGTACTGCTCTAATCCTGATGTCCTGGATATAACATGAGGGACAGAAAGAGGCTTGTCTTGTCCCTTGTTGCCTTGTTACCTTCTGTCTGCCTTGAACTATTGACCCTCTGCTGTGCCACCCTGCCTTGGACCCAGCCAGTTATGGACTGAAACCTCCACAAACCATAAGCCCAATAAACCTTTCCTCCCTTAACTTGTGGATGGTAGGTATTTTGTCTCAACAATGAGAAAAGTAACTAACACAAGTTCTTCCACTAGTTCTCTTCAGCAATGGAAGTTCCCCAACCTTTTGGTTTTAGAACAGTTTTCTGGAACATATCTTTTAAAACCTAAATTTATCCACAAGACAGCTTTTTCCTTGGGGGTAGTAATGATGAATCTAATGTAGCTGGAAGAACCCTGAGAGGTTTTCTTGAAGAGCATGACCTTTCCTTCAGTTTTCCTGTAACTGAAGGGTGGTATAACAATGGGTACCGGGTGGAAGAGAGGGAAGAGAACCAGCATTAGTTACTGAGTTCTATGTTGTCCCTTTGTATATACTTTTTAATAGTATTTGTTGGTTTTTAAGAATATGGAAGGAAAAAAAAAGAGAATATGGAAGGCAGATATACAACTAAGTTCAGATGTTAGTCTTTTTTTTTTTTAATTCTCTTTTCTGGGCTTCCTTGTCCTGCTGCTTTCCCACCCTGTCACTGCTCATATTTTTGTTTTTTTATTTCAGTCTTTGACTTGTATTTAACTTTTTCTTCATTATCTTGGAGCTTGCTTGCTTGCTTGGTCTTTTTGAGACAGGGTTTCACTGTGCAGTTCAGACTGGCCTTTAACTCACTTTGTAGCCCAGTCTGGCCTCAAACTCTCAGGAATCCTCCTGCCTCAGCCTCCAGAGAGCTCGGATTACAGGCGTGCGTCACCATGCCTGGCCTCATTCATCCTTACAGCTTCAGTTACCTATCATCTCTACACCAATGATACCTAAACCTTTATTTTTACTCTTGTCTGGTTGAAAATGCTAAATATCTGTCCTCTAGGTAAGTATGTCTCCTTGGATTTTTTATTTTTATTTTTTTGTCTTTTTGAGACAGGGTCTCGCTATGCAGTTCAGGCTGGCCTTTTTTAGCTCACTTTGTAGCCCAGGCTGGTCTTGAACTCACAATGATCCTCCTGCCTCAGCCTCCCAAGTGCTGGGAATTACAGGAGTGCGCCACCACACCTGGCTGTTCTTTGGATGTTATCACTGAAATTCCTTGTATTCAAAACTAAGCTTTTCCCCATAAACTTACTTGTTTTGTCATTAACAGTATTACTTTTTTTTTTTTTTTTAGCTTTTCAATTTTTGGTGCTGAGGACTGAACCCAGGACTCCTGCTTGCTAAACAAACGTTCTACCACTGACCTAAATTGCCCCCAGTATTACTGTCCCTGTCACTGAACTGAAATTTTTATTGTAAAGTTTCTTTTCCTTTTTTTGGTTTTTTGAGACAGGGTCTTGCTCTGTAGTTCAGGCTGCTCCTCAATTCACTATGTAACCCAAACTGGCCTTAAACTCACAGCAGTCCTCCTGCTTCAGCCTCCCAAGTGCTGGGATTATAGCTATGTGCCACCATGCCCAGCCTATTGCAAGATTTCTTGACAGGTCTAGTCCACCTGTTGGGTTATTACAACAAATTTTGGGTAGCATCTCAAAATTAGATTATTGCTATACAGCAATAATCCCTCTGTATGCTTTGTCAGCTGAATTGATCATGTTTGGGATTCTATTATTCTTGGGGGAATAAAATGTCTTGAGGCCGTTAAATATTTGGACCTTAAAACTATGTGCTTGTCAGTGTGCATAATTTGCAAGTTAATGAGTGTTACAAATATCAGTTATGCATCTGGTTGGTTTGGATCAGATTGTCTTTTAAGAGATGAAGTCTGTGATGCTCAAACTGGTTCTGAACTGAGGCTCAGCTGATCAGCTTGTTTCAGCTTCCCAGGTAGCCGGGACTAGGGGTGCATGCCCACCCAATTTAGACCAGACTGTATTGATGTTGGTGTGTTTCAACAACATTTTATTTTACTTTTAAATTTTTTTTTGTCCTTTTGAGACGGTCTTGCTATGCAGTTCAGGCTGGCCTTGAGCTCACTTTGTAGCTCAGGGTGGTCTCGAACTCACAAGATCCTTCTACCTTAGCCTCCCAAGTGCTGGGATTACAGGTGTGCACCACTATGCCTGGTCAACAACATTTTTAAAAAAGCGAGAGAGACCCCTAATTCATTTATCAATAAGTCTGTGTTGTAAGGTCTGAACTTGGATTCAAGCGTGGGCTTTATCATGTGCTCCCTGGAGAGTTTAGGGGGCTTAGTTTTACTTCTCAGTGCTAGTCTTTGGGGAATTAGGGGAAGAGTTGTAAGATTACTATAAACATTAAATAATAATACAGGCAAAGCAGTTATCACAAATAGCACTTAGTAAACATTTGATAATTGGTAACCATTATTGCCATATTTGTAGTACAGTATTATTGGCAAAGGCTAGTTACTGTACTTAAGCAGGAAGTTCCTGATATTATTTTCTGGAAGTGCAGAGTAATTTACCTGACTCCTGAAGCCATGGCCATAAATTCATAATTTAGTTGTGCTGTATCAAAGCATCCAAGCCAGTTATAACTGAAAAAAAATGCAAACATAAGATAGATTCAGTAGAATGGAGAGGGTCTTTTGGAGATTGTTCTTGTAGTCATGACTTGTACCAAGGGTTTAGATTGATAAGAAAGGCAACTGGGAGCTAAGTTGTTGAGATTTAGTTATGTTGTTCTCTTTCTATGTGTATCTTTTGTGCTTTCAGTGTGTGTTCTGTAAATAAGCCTTCTTGGACTACAAGCAACCCGTGGGTGTATAGAAAGATGGCTCAGAGTAACGGTTGAGACATGAATTGGGTCATTCATTAATCTCTTGAGTCAGAAATGTTTTTAATCCAGAAGAAGGAACTACATGTAAAATTCTATAATGAACAAAGAGTAAATTCTCAGTTTTAGATTAGAATTTGCAAAACTTAATAGTTTTATTTCATGATTATAGGTCTTGGTATGATAGTTACATAGTCAAACCTAAGTTCTATTATGATGAATGACAGAATAGCCCACATGTTAGGGTACGACTACAGAGTTCTGTTGTTGAAGATAATTACAAAAAACGGAGCACATCCATTTAATTAAAGCCATAGCATAGCTGTTAGGTACGACACACAAGAAGATGGCCCGATAATGCTTCAGTTCACAATGCGAAATTTATTTTCTAAAACATGCTAATAAGGCGGTGTAGTGAAAAGGATTGGAAACGCAAAGCGTTGTCATGGTCATGGCCTTGTTCAGCTGTTAACTCTTGCATGATCAACTAAATCTTTTTCGTATCTGGGCTTCAGTTTCCCCATTTGTAGAATACAGAGTTGGATCAGATAGTCACTGATGTCCTTTGTGTCTCTAAAAATTCCATGGTTCTTTATTATATTTTATAAACACTTAAAAATTGTCATTATTCTGTTAAGAAAGAAAAATTTTAAAGTTCTTTTTTGGTACCAGCAAGCAAACTCAGGACCTTGTGCTTGTGCTTGCCAGGCAGGTGCTGTGCTGCTGTAAAATTTTAAAAGTTAAATGATGTTGGTATAGAAATACCCAAATAAAAATACAATGATTAAGTGCTGTTTTTGGAACTAGTTCCCAAACTAACTTTAATCATTAGATCTGGCAATTATTTTCTTGAATTTGTCAATACATTCGTAAGTTTAAAGTGGTAATTAGGATGTTCATCTGTATATCCATTAAAATGTATGTATGTAGTTCACTTTTGCCCTCCCTATTTGGGATTGTGAAAAACAACAGTACATTTTTAATTGCAGTTACTAAACAGTAGGGACCTAGGTGTTCACGTTAACGTGTAAAATCTGATGTCTCGGGCAAGAGGTTATTTTATACTTAGGTTATTCTATACTTGTGTTATATTTTGTTTTTTTTAAATTTTATTTTTTTATTTTAAAGACAAAAGAATGGAGACATATAAACCAGAATAACACAAAAATAATAAAGGAAATACAAAATTATAGAGAAGATAGTAGGGAATTAACATTGGATGCTGTATTACATAATGTTACCTTCGCATTTGTTGCTCCGTTATACAAATGATGGCATGTTCAGTTAATCAAACTATTTTCTCCACCCTCATCTCCATTGTTCTCCCACCCAATCAATTGTCTTCCCTCTGATAATAACTGTACTTTTTGGTTTATTTACTCCCTCGAGCTCTCACATTGGGCAGACACATGGTTGCTTCATATTATACTGTGACAATCATGGGTGCATACAAATTGCTATGGAAGGAGGTGGGAAAGCGCCCATCCTGAAAGATGGTAGATAGGCAGGGAAGCAGGATACTATGGTCAGCACCCCACTGACAAGCCCTCAAGGCCATCGGGGGTCCGGTTGAGTTGGCAGAGTCACCCCCCCCAGGACCACTGGGCTCCGCCCTGATGAGGTGCTCCCAGGGGCCAGGTCAAGTCCTAGGGGTTGTCCCCATGGACCGCCAAGGCTCCTCCCGGGTTTTTTGTTTTTGTTTTTGTTTTTGGTACCGGAAATCAAACTCATGATCACAGGCCTGTCAGGCAAGCACTTAGGCCACTGAGCTACATCCCCGGCCCCTCGTGTTATATTTTGAAAGATAAGCTAACCTGTGCCTCCCTTTTATTGAAATTGTACCACCGTTTAGCATGAAAATTAAAATTTTTCTCAGATCATTGTCTGGAATTAAATTTGAAACAAGTGAATCATGTTAGTACTTCCTTTTTGTCTTTTACTGTTACTCAGTTGACAAATGTTTATTTGGTGTGTGCTGTGTGCGAGGCATTCTGATAGGCAATAGGGGACACCGTGGGGAGTAAAAACAAACATGGACCCTGCTTTCATGGAACTTACAGTCTCAGGAAAGTTTTAATTAAATGCCTTATCATCCTAGGGTAGGAGTGGGGTAAGGCTTGAAAAGGTAAGAGAAATGATCAGGCCTTTCCTTAAAAATTGGATATATTTATAGATTTGTGGTAAGACAGTCTAAGTGTATAATTTTCAGATATGGATTTGTAGATTGTATCAAACTCACTTGAACTTGTTTAAAAATGAAATCTGGGCCCATGCCCAGACAAACAAAATCCAAATTTTTTGAAATGAGTCCTAGGATTCAGCATGAGATGTGAATTCTTAGAAATACTCCAGCTTGAAAACTGTACTTAAAAAGGAAAACAAGGTTTTTTTGTTTTATTTGGTAATTTTAGCCAGGGATAATAGCTCAGCAGCACAGTGCCTACCTGGTAAGTGCAAGGTGCTGAGTTCAATTTCTGCCACCAAAAAAGAAAAATTGATAGTTTTATAACAAACATTTACAAATGTACACAGGAGTGGGATAGTGAATACTTAATACCCAGAGAAGGATAGTAATCCTTATTACCTGCACTTTTCAAGAATTGGTCACACTTGATTGATCCATCATTTATCCTTTCTCTTACCAAAATATGTTAAATTCCAGACACTGTCATTTTATGTCACCCTTAACATATGTAAATAAACATCTCTTTTGAAAGGGTCATTTTTATATATAACCACAGTGACCATTATCATGTCCAATAAAATTAAAGGCTCTTTTAGTAGTATTAATTACTAGCTTATGTTCACCTCACCTGTAATCTCTAAAACAGGTTTTTTAAAAATAGTTGCTTCAGGGGCTGGGGATATAGCTCAGTGGAATAAGCGCTTGCCTAGCAAGTGCAGGGTCCTGAGTTCGATCCCCAGTACCGCCAAAGAAAAAAAATAAAATAAATAAAATAAATTCTTTAAAAAAAAAAAAAAAAAATAGTTGCTTCATTAAAATTTGGTCTATGCAAAATCCACATGTTGCTTTAGTTTGTTAGGCTTTTTTTTTTTTTTTAACTCTTCTAAACATAGAAGTCTCATGTCCTAAACTTCTCACTCCTTCCTCAGTGTCTTAACTGAAGTGACTAAGTTAGGTAGTGTACCTTGTTCCATCTTCTGGATTTTTCTTTTTGTTTCCTTGTTATGTAATTTAACTTACTCCTGTACTCTTCTGTTTCCTGTATCAGTTGATCTAGAAGTTTGATTTAATTTGTTGGAGTTTTCTCAAATACTTTGTAGATTATGTCTACCTGGGCCATCCTTAGTGACGTTAAGGTTGTTCATAGGAGGTTTGTTGTATTTAGGTGGTAGCAGCCTAGGATAACTTCCTTTGTAAAATACTTTATTGACCTTTCATCTAATAGTCCATCCTTTGATAATCTTTACCTAAATAACTTATTTTATGAATAACAATGCTTTTTCTGTTACTTTTCATATTTATTCAGTGTGACTTTTCTATTGAGAGATGAACTTGCGCTTACCATCTAGGTGTGTTTGTTTACCTTGAAATACTGTTCAGAATATACAAGGTGAATGCTTCAGTCTTTCTTTAATTGCCATTTTGCAGTATTTGGAGCCTGACTGACAGGCTCAGCACAGGTAAACTGATTAATTTGAAGGAAGCTTAGGAAAAGGACTATTTACAAAGACAGTATGTAAGAAAGTGGTAGGGATAGTGTCATACCTCTGAGACTAGTAACAAGGAAGAAAGCTGCTACCACTTGTAGGCCACAGGGATAAGGGAGAGAGCGGGGGCTGGAGGGTGGCTCTGGGAGAGAGTTGGTAAGGGTTTAAATAGAAGGTAGTGTGCTAACCTCGCAGCTGCAGAAAGGGAACCAGGAGAATACATCCTCTACCCTCATTTTCCCCAGCTGTACAATCTCTGGGGTCTCACTGCCTGGAAAAGCTAGTATGCAAAGGAGCATATATAGTACATAGATATAGCCAACAAGATACAACCTATATTTATTTCCCTCTCTTCATTTTGTTTTTGACATCATTTTGGAAACGTTTAAAAAATATTTTTGGTGTGTTTGTCAGTTTTTGTCATCCTTGCTGATACTGTCCTTAACTGAGAGCTTTTTCATGTTGGGTCTTATGTTACTAGTATATGACCTTAATAATTTTGATAAGAGTTTCCTTGTTTATGCTACATTAAGATACTCAGGCTTATCTTGCACATTTCTTATCTCAGACTTGTGAATCAACCATCCTTCCAAGTAACTTTAGTGGGACGTGATGTCCTGAATACTTATTGGTACTTTATTTTTGAAAAGAAAATACTTCATACTGATTATTTCACCAACTGGACATCAATTTTCAGGTTATTTTCAACATTTAGGAAAATGTTACGGTTTGTGTCTAGATGTCCCCGCAAAGCCTCATGCAGTTGTGGGGTAGGCTTCTAGAGTTTGTGATTGATCCATGGTTCAATGCTGGGATTGTGGGTGTGAGTGCTACACCCCGCCCTGGGGCAGGTACCCTGCATACGATATAAAGGAGAGAAAGAGGATGCTCCTCTGCTGCTCCTCCCCCTTTTGCTCTTGCTGCTTTTGCTGTTTCTGCCAGCATGAACTGTTGCCCTCTGTCATGTGCCACTTCGCCTTGGAGCCAGCTGGGTATGAGCTAAAACCTCCACAAACTGGAACTAAATACAGTAAACCTTTCCTTCCTTAATTTTGGGCATCAAGTATTTTGTCTCAGCAAAAAGAGAAAAGTAACCAAAACAGGAAATATTAGGAATATTCAAATATTTCTTTCTTTTTTTTTTTTTTTTTTTTGGTACTGGGAATCAAACTTATGATCTCATGCTGCCACGCAAGGGCTTATGCCACTGAGCTATATATCCCCAGCTCCTCAAATATTTCAAAATTAGGAATATTTCAATATTTTATTCCATGTCCTGTCCACCCTGTTCTTTTTCCTTTCCCATTTTTCTTAAATATTCCAGTATTTTTTGTAAATAAAAGCAGATAAATATGCATACATATATGTACATAAGCTTATATTAATTTTTCTACTCCTCTCTAACAAAAAGTAACATATACTAAGTCCTGTATGGTGTATGGAGATCTTCCTTATTACTTCTTGTAGCTGTTTTTTTTTTTTTTTTCTTGGTCTTTTTGAGACAGGGTCTCGCTATGCAGTTCAGGCTGGCCTTGAGCTCACTTTGTAGCAGGCTGGTCTCAAAACTCACAACGGGGGGCTGGGGATATAGCTCAGTGGAATAAGCGCTTGCCTAGCAAGCGCAGGGTCCTGAGTTTGATCCCCAGTACCGCAAACAAAACAAAACAAAACTCACAACGATCCTCCTGCCTCAGCCTCCCCAGTGCTGGGATTACAGGGGTGGGCTACCACGCCTGCCTTTGTAGCTCTTCAGTATTGCATTTTGTGGATGTTAAAACTATTTACTCTCATATCAGTGGGCATTTGTGTTTTTTATCATCTTGTTCTGTTAGTAACATCGCACATAATTCAGTTCATATTTTTTGCCAAGGTGTCTTTAGAGTAAATTCCTTGAAGTAAAATTACAGAGTCAAAGTGCAAACAATATGGTTTTGCTCATTCTTTCAATGTTCTGTCTCTTTAGGAGTTGTGCTATTTTATATCTCCGCTAGTACTGTTAGTGTATGGGATTTTCTGTTGCCCCACCAGCATTGTTGACTTGAATTTTAATAGAAGTAGTATCTTAGTATCATTTCAATTTTTATTTTTCTTACGAGTAAGATTGAACATCTTTTCATATTTTATGGATTATTTAAACATTATGAATTGGATTTCCTTTTTTTGGTTTAGTTTTTACAGGGATCTTACCCTTTTTCTGTGGTAAAATGCAAATATTTTTGCAGTTTGTTGTGTTTCTAATTTTGCTTCTCTATTTTGTCACAGAAAAATTTAGAAAGTTATTTGAATTATCAGTCTTTCATTGTTTTAGGATTTTGAATCATAGTTATTAAGAAGTTTTTCCCAGTTTCAGGTTATAAAGGGATTCATTCATTTTCATATATGTATATGAAATGTATATATATTGTATATAACTATGTATATATGAAATATATGATGTAACTATATGTATATGTAAAATACATATTTAAAATGTTTACATTTAGATCTCTGATCCATTTGGAATTATGTTTAAATAGCTATCTGGTTATCTTCGTTTAAATAGCTGTCTGGTTATCCACTTGAGTGCTACTTTCTTTTGATCTTAGATTTCCATGTGTATTTGAGCTCATTTCTAATCCCTGTGCTTGGGAGGTTGAGGTAGGAGAATCACTGTGAGTTTGAGGCCAGCCTGAGCTACATAGTGAGACCATGTCTCAAACAAAACCCAAACAACAACAACAAACACAGCTGGGAGATGTAGCTCAGTGGTGCAGCACCTGCCTGGCAAGTGCAAAGCCCTGAGTTCGATTTTTGGTACCAAGAAAGAAAAGACAGAGAAAGAAAACTTGCCACTCTGTTCCATTGGTCTGTTTTGTCTGTTCATGTCCTAGTATTACATCATGCCAGCTATTAAGACTTTATACTTCTAGCTTTTATTATTTAGTAAAGCTGATCTCCATCTCTTTTCTTCTGCACATACATTGTCATATTGAAAAGCACGAATTGTAAAATCAGGGATAACTAGCTTGAAAGCCTCATTTTGGGATTTAGCCCAGGTGCTTGAACAATTTACCAAAGCACTATGACATTCAGTTATTTCATTTCTTAAATGGAATGATCATACCTACTTTATACTGTTGTTTTAAGGATTAAACAATTTAAGGAGAACTAACTTGTCAAGTAGTTGTCAACGTAGTAGATAATATATTCAAAATTCACAGACTGGGATATAGCTCAGCAACACAGTGCCTGCCTGGCAAGCACAAGGTCCTGAGTTCGATTCCCAGTACCCCCCAAAAAAATTCACTATTTGAAACCATCTCCAAATTAACTTGTTTTTAGGTGTGTTTCCCAACCTTATCAAGAAATTGTTTTAGATACATGCTTGTACTTTCTTTTTTCAGTGATTGCTTGAATTTTACTATTTAAGTGGGGCAAGGGCAAGCTAAATATTTCTCTTAACTTTTATCATCCATTTTACAGGGTTTACTTATTTCATCCTAATTGTATTTCTTCTGCTCAGTTGTATAGTAGGCTTGTAGTGAGCTGTGTGGCACAGTGCTTAAGAACATGAATTCTGGGGTCAGGCTATGATTTTTAAATTCCACTGAGATCATGCATTAGCCTTTTGACTTAGGGCAAAATTCATAGCAGCTTTAACACTCAAACATATCTTCAAGTAAAATGAAAATCATCGGACTCTTAGGAATATTAAATGAGATAATGCATAGAAAATGCTTTGCATAGTCCCTGGTATTTGGTAAATGTCGGCTGTCGTTGCCATCATTATACTTTTTCATCACAGTCCTTGAGAAAAGGACTCTGTGTTGACCAAGTGAATTATTTCCTGTCTACTCCACAGGCCAGTTTTTTTTTATTTGTGTCATATTGGACAAGTTATTTAACTTCTTTGATCATGAATATTTTAATCTGCAAAATGAGAAACTTGATAAAACTTATTTTATAGGTCTTAACGATGAGGATTAAGTGAAGTAATTTATATCCAGGGCCATAGTTATGTCCAGTGATGTATATTAATAGTTACTCTTCTGGTTTTCTTTTCGTAATATGGATCTGCTCACAGTTCCATGTAAAAGCACTACTTAGAATCTTGGCAGGAAAGTAGAATAGGATACTTTAATTTAAATGTTCTTCGAATCTTAGTTTCTGTTATTGCTGTCTCACTGAAATCCAAATTTTCAACCTAACATTCTGGGATTAGTGGAATAATCTAGCAGTGTGCCAGTATAATCCATACTATTTCTTTCTTTTTCTTAACCTTAGTGCTTTTTGTCTCTAGCCTGTTTTTTTGGTCTCTAACCTACCTATTTACTTAATGTTAATTCTTCTTCCCATTTCCCAAAGTGTATTGTGCTCCATGTGGATTTTCTTTTTTGTTAATAATATTTTGCCTACTTTGCTCTCATGTTTCCAGGGGACACCTTTTTTCCCTATGAGTTCTCTCTCATGTCCTGCTTCCTGGTTTTCTTGTCTTTACAGATTAACATAAATTACATATTACTCTGTTATACTCTTATTTCCTTTTTGAACTGCTATAGTATTCATAGTATCTCAAGTACATGATGATGATGATTTTATTATGCTTTTGGGTTTTTTTGAGATAGGGTCTTGGTATGTAGCTTAGGCTGACTTAGAACATCACAGTGACCCTCTTGCCTCAGTGTCCTTATTACAGAGGTGAGCCACCAAGCCTGGCTCTGTCTTTGTAGTTTAGAATTTGGTCACAGCTGTCTTGTATGAGTCTGTTTTATGTGCTAGATTTTATCTGTCTATAGAGTCACCTGAGTTTCTAAACAGTTCTGGATATTGTGTTCTGTTAATACTTGTTGATTGTTGCGAGTGATTTTACCCCACCTTCGTGCCCCTGTTTTTGTTTTCTTTCTTTTTCTGAATTAGGACTCTTTCATTTGTAAGTGATAGAACCCAGTTTCAATTTTTGTACACAAAAATAATGTGTGGACTCAGGGAAGCCTGATTTCATTAAAGGTAAAGAAAGATTGAATTGAACTTCATTGAGAACTGGAACGTGGGTCCAAATGCAAGCAAAGCTCATTCTCTCTATTCTCTTATTTTTTATGTTGGCATCTTCCTGGTTTGAGTCACATACAGAAATATGGCTGCTCAGAGCACCAAAGCTTTGCATCTAACAGCTTCAGCTTTGACCACTGACTTCAAATCTTTGACTCTCAATGTCTATACCTCTGAAGGAACAGAGTCATTGGTTATGCCTGAGTCAGGTGCCCACTTTAACTAATCAGTAGTGATAAGGGAGGTAGGATTCCATGAGAACTATGAGAACGAGCAGTTTCCAGGAAAACAAGGACAGCAGGGCAGGGCAACAAAACCATAGCCGTTCATTATCATCCCTCCTGTTTTTTCTTTGATCTTAGGTACGTCATTTAAACTCTCCTAAACCATGGTTTTCCCAGTCTGTAAAATGCATCTAATAATGTATAGCATAGGGTAGTAATGATCAAACAAGATAAGCTTTCTATATTTTTTATAGAAAGGGCTATTTGAACATTATGAACTGTATTTCCTTTCTTCCTATTTTTATTTTTTCATAGCAATGTTTGAAACATCACAAAAACAATCGTGTAACCTCATAAGTGGCTGCCTCATGTTTCACCTGGCATGTCCCATATCCCTGTGGCCTGACTAAACCACCTGCAGCCTACCCTGCCACTCCAGGCTGCTCGCTGTCCTTTTGGCTCACTTGGCACCAGCCCCTGTAGCATGTGTAGTTTTTTTCAGAGAAGAGGAAGTAGTTGTTAACCTTGTTTTATACTTAAGTACTTATTATTAAATGAATTATAATTAAATTATTATCAGAATAAACACAATGGGCTGTTTTATGATTGTAGCACTCAGCTCACCCCTTGTCTTGTTTTTACAGTAGTTCCAGAATAACCACTGAATTTAATGCATTAAAGTCTGAGGGCCTATTGCAAAGATTTCTTTCAGCCAAATTAATTAGAAATCTTTTGGTTATAGAAGATCGAAAACCCAACCCAGTTAGTTTAAACAAAAAAGGACACATTGCCTCCGAATAATTCATGGGTAGAGTCTAGCTTCAGTAGTATTGTGATTGAAACCTCAGATGATGTGACTGCAGCTGGTTTTCTAGCTCTGCTTTAGACTTTCTCCCTTCTCAGGTAGACAACTCTTTATGATTGTAAGATGATTGCTAGTAGCTTCTGAGATTACAGTAAAAAGATAAATTCTTTTCTTCCAATCTTGGAATAGAGTTCAGATCATGTGTCTGTATGTGAACTAGTCAGGTGATCAGAATAGTATGCTTTGAGCTTAGGCCTGCTTAAGTCTCAGCCGGGTAGGGGTGGAGTAGGGTGGGATCAGGGGTTAGCTAACACCAAGAGAAAAGGATGGGGATTGGAGTTGATTTAATAAGAGAAATTGAAAAGGACATGCTGAACAGTGCCAAACAACACATGTAACTAAAGTGGAGACTCCTTATTAAAGGAAACCGAAGTGGTCATGATTTACTTTAGTTTTTTTTTTTTTAATGGCCTTTTAACCACTTAGCATTTTATTACCAGGATCACTCCATCACTCCTCACAGAGTGTTAATGTACTATTCTAAGCACCACTCAGGCAGGTGTCATTTAACCAGTTGTTTCTTGTATTGGATAAACTTTTTGAAATTGCCATTTTTGTATTTACTGTTATCTTATAAAACTTAATGAAAAAATAGTCACTTTTTGGTCATCCTGTATTTAAGTAGTTGGACTGTTAATTAAACTTAATCATTTTTCATATCAGAATAAATATTGCTAAGCAGTGGCCAAAGATTACAAATGTAAGACAACCAACTGGAACAAATTTGCTCCTTTAAGGGAAAAATGCGTTAATGTTGCTTTGCCTTGATGACACCTTTCGGTTAGTTGCACTGAAGGATTTCTGAAAGATTGTTCACAGATCAACCACCTCATAACCGAATCTCCTGTGTTTCTCCTTCTATAGGAGAATTGGAGATGAGAGAGATAGTATATTGGAATTTGTATTTTTAACAGACCTTAGTTGATTGTTTGTACAGCCTGCTCTGGGAAAGGCTAAATAGTCGTCAAGTTGCTGGACACTGTACCTTGTGCTTATCTAGTTTAGGAAGCATCTGTGAGGAAAACAAAGTAAATTAAAGTGGAGTAAATGGGAAAAGTCTTGTCACCCATTCAAGCCATTCTTCTCTCTTTTTAAAACTGTGGTTAATATATGACAGTATATGAAAGATAATGAGCATTTTCTGACATTTGCTGAAAAAACTTGTTTGACAGATCTGATTTGGGGGGATCAAATTTGGTTCAGAATGTCAATAATGTGATTCCCTTAATCGGCACCATAACTCTCCAATATCTCTTTTCTTAGGGAAAGCACTTGTAGTTTTCTTTATGAAGAAATGTTTTAATGTGAAAAAGCAATAAAAGAGTGGTTTACTATATAGCAAAACATTTTTGCATTTTCAAATTTCAAAGGAAATTTGCAGTTCCTATGAGATTAAATTTTTTTCCTAAATGAAGACTTTTTTTTTGAGACAGGGTCTTGCCATGCAGTTCAGGTTGGCCTTGAACTCACTATGATCCTCCTGCTTCAGTCTTCTGAGTGCTGTGACTACAAGTGTGCAGCACTGTGCCCAGCTGCTAAAAACAAAGTCTGATTCTTTAAACTCCTGCTGGGTTTCTGAATTACTGTGTTTTGAGAGCCTAATGCTCCCCATGTCACTTCCAGACGGCAGATTGCCCCGGTCACTGCTGTATCAGCAGTTCTCAGGGCAGTGCTTGGCCCAGTGTGAGTGCTCAGTAAATACTTGTGGTTGAACTGTTAGAACATCTTTTTACTGTTTCTATGACTAAGGGTGACATATTAGGAAATTATAATAGGTAATTTAATTAAATTTAGACTGTATCTGTTCTGGGGGATAACATGTTTAAAACTGTAAGGGGTCCACATGTGTAAACATCCCATTGTCTCCCTAGTGTAAGAACCTAGTGATAGAGTAAATAAAACCCAAAACGTACAATAGATAATATGAAAGGGAAAGAAATTACTCAAAGGAAGGAACAACTGGGATGAGGGAGAGAAGAAGAAGGAACTACGGCAAAATACACATACAGTTGCTGGCATAACTCTACTGCTCATGGCTGGTGGTTTATTGAAAGGAACAGTTAATGCTTAAAATTTTTTATATTTTGACCAATTTTGCATGCTTATATTTGGTAATCTGAACAATTTTTTTTTTTGCTTTGTTTTTTGAGGAACTGATTTGAAGAAAACAATATGCAATAGAACAACCATTGATGAATTCCTACCACCTTGTCTAGTGAAACTCTGTATTGTCTCTAATGTTGTTTTTAATACTTTCTTTTTATACTCCTTAATGGTTTGAACAGTCTTCCATGCTTACATCTAGTAATCTGAGCAACTTCATTGAAGATAACAATACGTAATATAACAACCATGGTTAATTCCTATCATTTTGTTTTGAAATCTTGTATCATTTTTAATGTCCTTGCTTTGTTTTGTTTATGTCTGTGTTGTTGGTATTTTGCTATTTTTTTACTACTGTCTTTAAAAAAAAACGGTAAGAGGTCTATATGAAGATACTGCCTTGTGGATTTATATGCATATTCATATCTCTGGAGTTTGGATGGGGACCTCAGCGTTCATTTTCATAAGACTTTGCCCTCTTACTAATCTTTATAACAATCTGATGGACTGGGTGAGGCAGATATTACAGCCACTTTATAAATAAAATTAAACCACAGAAAAGAAAAACATCTAGAAGAATACAGCCAGAACATGGCAGACTGTCCGGTCTGTGTATAGTGTAGTGGGAAGAGCATCAAAGTTTAATGTGCCATGAAGAACTATTTCCATAGCACAGAGGGGAGAGTACTTTATACACAGAAAGCACTAACTGAGAAAATTTTAACTGAAAAGTATGGGTATCGTTAGGTTGAGCAGCAAGATGAGGTATGAAGCAGTATGGAAAAGATCTGAACAAATATTTATTGACTGGATTGGAGGGAGAGGGTAAATTCTGGTATTTTATCTTAGCAGTGAATGAAGAATAAAAGTCAAATCTTTGAACTTGCAGTATATTGCAAGGTTAAAGTAGCTGCCTGCTAAAACGTTTTTGTTGGATTTGATACATCTGGAAGGAGCGTTGATAGCAGTCTAGTGCAGCATAATGATTTGAGGTAGAACAGTGATGAATAGTTATGCTTGGTGATGATTAGTAACACCATTAATGAATATCCTTAAATAGTAACAACCATTACATTTTACCAAATTGGTATGAGGTAAGGTATGGGATGATTTTGGAAAGATGTTGAAATTAAGTCCCTTTTATTTGATGAAGAGTTTCGTATCTCCATTAAATATTTGTCAGGGTGTTGACCACCAAGAGATATAAGGGAATAGAAATATAAGGAAAAATGTTTTGTGAGGGATTAATGGTCCCTAAGACAAAACTAACTGAACATTTATTTGTTTGTTGATGATGTGACCTTCAGGCATGAGGGATGTGCCTGTGTCTTATTTGGGTGAACATGTCACTTAAGAAGGGCCTGTGTTAGCTGGATTTTAAAGTAGGAGGTTAGAAAACAACTGATAATCTTTGTGACAGTGATTTAGGTGAAAATTAAAATTTCAGAAGTTTGTCTGCCACCATGAACTTGATGGCTTCTTGATGCTTAAAGATTTTTTAGTGTAAGATTGGTGATAGTATTAATAAGTAAAAATTTTGTATATCACCTATTAAAATATGTCAGTGAGCCAGGTTTTTTTTGGGGGGGGCGTTTTTTTGAGACGGTTTCACTATGCAGTTCAGGCTGGTCTTGAGCTCACTTTGTAGCCCATGCTGGTCTGGAACTCTCAGTGATCCTCCTGCCTCAGCCTCCCAAGTGCTCGGATTACAGGCGTGCACCACCACACCTGGCAGTGAGCCAGTATTTTCTAAATGACCAGTGCATGATGTTATAAAATTGTTCCTAAAAAGAGCTGGGCATGGTGGTGCATGGCTGTAATCCCAGCACTTGAGAGGCTAAGGTAGGAGGATCATTGTAAATTCAAGGCCAGTCGGGCCTGCATAATGAGTTCAAGGCCTGCTTAAGCTGTATACCAAGACGTTGGCTCACCCCTGCTCCAAATCACTCGCGAGTGAGAAGATCTGTTCATAGTGCAGGGTAGACTCACACACTTCAATGGTGCACACGCACACCAAAGTTCATTGATTTGGTTTGAACAGTCCTGTGACTAACCCTTAAGAAAACTACTTGTCAACCTAGTAGCAAAGAGTTTCCTAATTATCTGAACAGCTGATTAAACTACTCTTCCCCTTTTCAACTGTGTATTTTTATAAAGTTGAGTTTTCGTGCTTTAACCAAGACAATTAGTACAATAGGATTGGATGAAGAAGTGGATGGGAGAGTCTACCTGTGTGGACACTGGACGCTGTAAAGAGACATAAAATTGGAAGGTTCAGTTTTTTTGTTTGTAATGCTGGGATATGAACCCAAGGCCTTGCATTTTAGGCAGGTTATTACTGACATACACCTTCAGACCCCGCAAAAGCTTTAACATTATTAATGTACAATGGGAAATTTTAAAAAGCCCTATCTTGTTCTGTTTGTGCTACCATAACATTACTTGAGACTGTAATTTATAAAGAACAAAATTTTTTTCTCATAATTCCAAAGGCTGAGAAGACCAAGATCAAGGTGCCAGTATTACTAGTTATCTGATGCAAGTCCAGTTTCTGCTTCCCAGATGGTTCCTTGGATGTCAGTGCAAAAAGGGAGCCAGATTTCTGCATTGGTCTCTTGTTATGGCACAAATCTTTTCATGAGGACAGAGCCCTCGTGATCTAAAGACCCCTCTACCCAACACTATTGAATTGGTCATTAAGGTTCCAGTACATAAAGTTCAGGGGTCACCGTTGGAGCATAATAAGTCCATTCTGGTCATCTCTGTAATCAGTGCGTTAAGATATGTTGGGATTTAAATCTCCCATTTTATTACTTGTTTTATGCCTCTTTTTCTTCCTGTTTTCTCTTGCCTTCCTTTGTTATTTAATTATCCATCTTAATTGGATAATAAAGTGTCCATCTTAATTATCAAATGTATTTTTAACTATACCTTCTGTGTAGATGTTTTAGTGGTTGCCATTTAGGGGTTTTGGTCATGGAGACTGGTCATTTCTACTGACGTATCTTCAGATATACATTTCTTTGTTCTTTTTGAGATTATCAAGTATATATTTTGTATTTTTGTTACTGGTTTCTTCTAACTTTTAACTTGGTTCCTTTATTATTATTGTTCCTATATTATTGTGCAGATTGTCTGTCTTTCCTTCCAAGAGTGTTTGACTAAACTTTTTTTCCTTTATAGATTGTATTTTTTGTGATATGTCTAAGAAGTGTTTACTAAGCTATAGATCTCAAAGATTTTTTACCCTATTTTTTCCGTAAAGCTTTTATGTTTAACATTTAATTTTGAGTTACTTTTGTATAAGATGTGAAGTTTAGGTGAAGTTTCCTATGAATAAATATTTAATTGGTGAGAACCATGTGTTGAAGAGACTACCTTCCTCTACTGAATATTTTTCTGTCATTGTCAAAAGTAACTTGGCTATTCTTATGTTAATTTATTTTTGGGTTCTCTGTTCAGATTCCATAGGTCCTGGTCTGTCCTCCCATGTGTATGAGCACACTGTCTTGATTATTAGAGCTGTATAATAAGCCTTAAACTTGGGTAGTGATTTCTTCCACATTATTAGTAGTATACTTCGAATTCCTGTGCTTTTCTGTATGAATTTTAGGTTAATCTCACCTATGCCTACAAAACTTCTTATTTGGAGTTGGTAGGAATTTCATTAAATTTATAATTCAATTTTGAGAGTATTGACATCTCTTGTGTTTCCTCTAAATCATGAACACCATATTCTCTCCACTTAGTGACATAATTTAAACATTTTTTTAATCAGTCTTTTAGGGTTTTCAGTGTAATTTCTGTACTTTTTTTGTAAGGTTTATACTCAAGGATTCCCTTTTTTGCTTGCTCAAATGTAAATGGTATTGTAATTTTAATTTTCATTTCTTTGTGTTCATTGTTAATGCTTAGAAATCCAATTAATTTTTCCATGTTAACCTTTTATCTTATGACCTTATGATCTTGCTGAATGTCTTGTTTGGGGGTTTTATAGCTTCAACCAAGATTTTCTTCATAGACAATAATATGCAAATATGGACTGTTATAGTTTTTCCTTTCTAATCTAGATGGCTTTTATTTTTTCATTTGCTTTATTGAATTGGTTACAGGTTCCAGTACAGTACTGAGTAGTACCTTTTTTTTTATTTTGGGGGGGAAAGTGTGATGTAAGCTTTTTTTTTTGGTACTGGGAATCAAACTCAGGACCTTGTGCTTGATAGGCAGGCGTTTGTGCCATTGAACTATATCTCCGGCCCTAGTGTAAGCATTTTATAAGTTTTCTTTACCAAGTTGAGGAAGTTGACCTTTATTTCTAGTTTTATGAGAGTTTTTCCTTATAAGTGGTGTTGGATTTTATAAAATCCATTTTCTGAATCTGTTGATGTGACCACATGAGCTTTTGTTTTTAGCCTGTTGATACTGTAAATTATATAGGTTTATTTTTTAATATTAAGTCTTGACTCTTTGAAATAAACGTTATTTGTAATTCTTCCTATGTATTACTGAATTCTGTTTGCCAGTCAGCTGTGGATCCCTTCCTCAGTTAGATCCCATAAATGGGCACGCACAGCTCCCTTGGTGTTGGTGGCCCTGGGCTTCGACTGCTCTCAGCACTCATTTACTTGAGTCCTGTTAGCCCTGCTCTTTTTATTTTTCTTGTTTTTCCATAGTCTCATTTTGGTCATACATAAATTTATATCAGAATTTCAAGAAGACATGCAGCTGGCAACAGTCCTATGTAGTAGCGACAAGTTACTGTTCTTGTTTTACAGATGAGAACATTGAAATGGTGAGAGGTTAAATAACTTACTAACAGTCATGTGGCTAATAATCATTGTAACTGGGAATATGACTTACCCTTTGACAGGATACTATTTATATAGCAATCATTTTTTCTTTTTTATAAATTCCTCAGTTTGATATTTTCATCTTGTCCCACTTTATGTTCTTTAGAACTTCAGTCATTTATATTCTGTAAAACTACCCTTCCTTTACCTAAGTATTCCATTGAGTTTAGTTCTAAGTCATTTTCAGATTTAGATTTAGGGTTTTTTTTTTTGGCCATTTCATTTTCAGTTAACTTTTGTACCTATTATAAGCTGGTGTATGCCTCTTCTAGGAAGCAGTCTACTTCAGGTGAAAGTGACTTTTTAAAAACTTGCAATAATGTAACATCCCAGTTGCCATTTTAGCCATTTTTCATTGTATAATTCATTGGTGTTAAGTACATTCATAGTGTTGTGCTGTCACCACTATCCATTACTAGAATTTCTCATCATTCCAAACAAAACTTCTGTATCCTTTTAGAAGAATTATTTATTTCTGATTTCTATTTATAGAAAGTAGCCATTCCTAGGGACTGTGTAAAATTACATTTGTCCTTGTTTGTGGCTTGATTTATTATAATGTTTTCAAGGTTATGTTACAGCACGTTATCTATGTTTCCTTTTTAATGCTGAGTAATATTCCATTGTATGTGTATACTATCTTTTGCTTATTTACTCATCTATTGATAGATACTTTGTTGCAACCTCATTTTGGATTCTTACTGCTGCTATAAACATCATAATATAAATATTTGCACAAATTCCTGCTTTCAGTTCTTTTGTGTACTCTACACTCAAACTGAAATCACTGTATCATGTAGTATTTCTGTTTAATATTTTTCAGAAACTGACATACTAGTTTCCACAGCACCATACCATTGTACATGCCCACCAACAGTTCACAAGGACTCCAGTTTTTCCCTGTCTCCTATCACACTTGTTCTGTTTTTATTCTAATATGCGTGAAGTACTGTTCCATTGTGGTTTTTATTTGGGTTTCCTTAGTGATTTGTGAAGTTGAATGTCTTTTCATATGGTTATTGGCTATTTCTGGTATCTTCTTTTGAGAAGTGTCTATTCAGGTTTTTACCCACTTTAAAGTAAGTTGTTGAATTGTAGTGCTGTGATTAATAATACCTTATCAGGTGCATTATTTCCAAATGTTTTCTGCCATTCATTGGGTTTCTGCCATTCATTGCCTTTTTACTCTGTTGATAGTGTCCTTTGTTTCACAAAAGTTTTAAATTTAGCTTTTTTTTTTTTTTTTTTTTGGTCTGTCTGAGACAGAGTCATGCTCTTCAGTTCAGGCTTGTAGCCCAGCCTGGCCTCCCAAGTGCTGGGATTATAGGCATGCGCCACCATGCTCAGCTTTAATTTTTTTCTTTTGGTCCCCCCCACCCCCAACTGGGGATTGAACTCAGGACTTTGCACTTGCCAGGCAGGCGCTTATGCCACTGAGCTATATCCCCAGCCCAAAAGTTTTAAATTTTGATGAAATCCAATTTTTCTGTTTTTCTTTAGTTGCCTGTTGTTTTGGTATCAACATGCAAGAGATCATTGTCAAATTAAGTGTCCTGAAGTTTTCCTCCTGCTTTTCTGCTACATGTTTCATAGTTTTAGCTTTTATGCTTAAATTAAGTGTTTGATCTGTTTTGAGTTACTTTAGATGTGCACATAAGGGTCCAACTTCATTTTTCTACATGTGAACATCCAGTTTCTCTAGCACTGGTCTTTCCCAATTGAATCCTCACAATTGTTGAGCTCATTTGACCATATACATGTGTAAGGGCTTATCTGTAGTCCTTTTCCATTTGTGTGTACATCTGTCTTTATGTTATTATTATACCATTATGATTACTGTGAGTTTATAGTGAGATTTGTTTTTTTGTTTTATTTTTATTTTGTTTGAGACAGGATCTCAATATGTAAGATAGTCTCCCTCCCCCTCCCTCCCTCCCTCTCTCTCTCTCTCCCCATATATATATATATAGTTCAGGCTGGCCGTGATTCTCTGTTTAGCCTAGGCTAGTCTCAATCTTGTGAGGATCCTCCTGCCTCAGCCTCCTGAGGGCTGGGATTACAGGCGTGTGCAACCATGCATGGCTAAATGAAGTTACTTTACTGAGATTATTCATCATTGTTGCATATAGACTAAATGTGATTGAATTTTGAGTTTTGACTCTAAACTTCAACTTTGCTATTTGGCTCTAACAGTTTTATGTTTTGGTTTGATATGGATGGAATCTTTAGGCTTTCTACATAAGGTCATACAATCTGAGAGATGTTTTTATTTATTCATTTCCAATTTGGATGACTTTTCTTTTTATTGTCTAATTTCTTTGTCAAGAAGTTCCAATGCTGTGAATAGATGTGGTAAAAATCTTGGTTTTGCCTGGCGTGCTGGCACACACCTGTAATCCCAGCACTCACGAAGCTAAGGCAGGGGGAACAGTTGTGAGTTCGAGACCAGCCTGGGCTGCACAATGAGCTCAAGGCCAGCCTGAGCTGCATAGCGAGACCCTGTCTCAAAAAGACCAGAAAAAGGAGTCTTTGTTCTGTTCCTCACCCAGAGAAATCATTCGGTCTTTACCAGTGAATGTGGTGCTAGTTGGTGGTTTCCCATACATGGCCTTCATCATGATCAGGAAGCTTCTTTCTAGTTCTAGTTTGTTGAGGTTTTTTTTAATCATGAAAGTATGTTAAATTTTTGTTAAGTGATTTATCTGTGTCTTATGGTATTTTCATGTGAATTTTGTCCTTTATTCTGTTAATATGAGTTACTATTACGGTGGTAGTTTTGTATGGTAAACCATCTTTATATCCCTACTGTAAATCCCACTTGGTCCTGATCTATAATACTTTTTATGTGACACTGTATTGTGTTTGCTAGCATTTTGTTAAGCATTTTTATGTTTATAGTCATATGTTTCATAAATTGTAGTATGTAATTTTTGTGATGTCTTTGTTTTGATATCAGGGCAGGGCTGACTGTGCTCATAGAGTAAGTCAGGAAATATTTCCTACACTTTAGTTTTTTGGAAGAAGTTGAAAAGTATCATTACTAATTCTGATTTAAACATTTGATAGGAGCCAGGTGTGGTGGCACATGCCTGCAATCCCAGCATTTGGGGAGGCTGAGACAGAAAGATCGCTATGTATTCTTGGCCAGCCTGCACTACATAGTGAGACCTTATCTAAAAAAAAAAAAAAAAAAAAAAATCAAAGCAAAACATTTGATATGGCAATTTTCTTTATCAGGAGGTTTAACATTATCAATTCAGTAACCTAATTTGGGTATATTTAGATTTTATATTTCCATATGATTTAGTTTTAGCAAATTGTGTGCTTCTAGGAGTTTGTCCACTTCATGTAAGCTATCTAATATTTTGGTGTACTGGTATTTATACTGTTCTGTTATTGTCCTTTTTATTTCTATAGAATTGGTAGTAACCACCTCATTTTGATTTTATTTTAGTAATGTGAATCTTTTTTCCTTAATCACCTTAGTAAAGGTATGTCCATTTTTCTCTTATCTTTTCAAGAGACTAACTTTGGTTTCATTGGTTTTTCTTTTATTTTTCTGTTCCCTATGTTATTTATCTTTATAATTTTTCTTTCTGCTAGCCTTGAGTTTAGTTTGCTGTTCTTTTTCTTGTTTATCATTAGTTGGGTGTGGTGATGCATGCCAGAGTTCAAGGACAGCCTGGGCTACATAATAGGTTCAAAGCTAGCCTGAACCACATAGTGAAACCTAGTTTCTTGGGGGGGTGGGGTAGGAAGACCACCATTTCTTGTTTATTTTTATATAATGTAGTTAAATTATTCATTTGAAATCCTTTTTGCCTATTTTAGTTTTAGGTTTTTTTTTTTAAATCAGGAATCGAACTCAGGACCTTGTACTTGCCAGGCAGGCACTTATGTCACTGAGCTATATCCCTGGCCCATTTTTTCCTGTTTTAATAAGCATTTATAGTTATTTTTATTTATTTATTTTTTGTCTTTTTTGAGACAGGGTCTCACTGTGCAGTTCAGACTGGCCTTGAGCTCACTTTGTAGCCCAGGCTGGTCTTGAATTTGCAGATCCTCCTGCCTCAGCCTCCTGAGTGTTAGGATTACGGGCATGGGCCACCATGCTCAGCTCTAAAATCTGTTTTGTGTGATATTAGTTTACCCATCTCAGTGTTTTGTTTGTTTGCTATTTATGTGGGATAGCTTTTTCTGTCTTTTTTTTTTTGAGACAGGTTCTTGCTCTGTAATTCAGACTGGTCTTGCCCAGGCTGGCCTCAAACACATGGTGATCCTCCTGCCTCATTCTCCCAAGTGCTGGGATCACAGGCATGCACTACCACGCCCATGTCTTTTCACTTCCAGTTTACTCATGTTTTTAATCTAAAGTGAGCCTCTTTTAGATAACATACAGTTATTTAGTCAAAGCGTATTTTAAGATTTTATTTTGTCCGTTTCTGTCTTATGATTGATGATTTTAATCCATTTATATTTAATTACTTCTTAGCTCCAGAATATTGATTCTCATTTGGTTTATACATAGTTTTCCTACTTTAGTTCTTGCTGTTTCTTTTAGTTCTTTGAATGGATTTAAAGCAGTTGATGTCTTTGTCTATTAAGTCCAGTATTTAGGCTTTCTCGGGATAGTTTCTGTTCACTTTTTTTATTCCTCTAAATGAGTCATTTTTCTGTTTCTTTGTATATTTTATTGTTTTATATTGACAACTAGTCATAAAACCATTTTTTCTCTATTTTCAAGAGGTTTTGGTTTTGTTTATTCAGCGAATATTTGGACAGAAATACCCTTGCATTTCGAGATGTACAAGCTAAAACTAAAAAACCTAACAAGAACAAGAATGAAATAGCTCTTCAGTCTTTGCGGATCTGTTTTCTGCTGGCGCTTCCTTTACCACATAGTAGGTTTGCACTACATTCTGCGGTCAGCCTAAGGTGAAAACTTAGGGTCTTCTCAGGTTTTTTTCAGTGTGCTTTTTTGTCTGGGTGCAGGTGACTTTTTAAACTACTATGTTCAAGGCTGCTTTTGAGTGATCACATTTCCCAAACTGTCTTGGCAACTTCTCTGGCCCTAGCTGGTCTGTTTCACTTGTGTCTGTAGTTCCCCAGTCTCCTGCCGCTGATCTCTTGTCCCAGGTGTCAGTTTTACAGCAGCCTTCCTTGTAGCTTTTATGAGCAATGCTGCTTTCCTGCCTGAATTCAAAAGCATGTGAAACACAGATGAGGTTCTTGCTTGGTCCTTTAGGTGTCTCTCAGGTAAGAATGGGCATCACAGTATAAGTTTCCTCTGTTGCCTTGAGTTGAAAGTATGGGGGAATGGGAATCAGTCTGTCAGCTGCTGAAGACTCACTTTTTCTGCCCTGGAACTAGGGGGACAAAAGCAAGTAAATTGCCAGATTTTTCCTGTTGCTTTGAGGGTGATTTACTTGATTGGACTCATTTGCTGTGCACCTGTGTTTTTCAGCGCCCTTGCAGAACGGTTTGGATAGCGTGGGTCCTTCATGTCTGTTGTGATCTTGAAGTGAGTTTGTAAGAGAGGAAGAGCTTGGGTTTTCTACTCTACCAGTTTGCTGACAGCTGGTAGTAACTTAGAAAATATGCTGCAGTATATACAATGCAAAATTTACAATTTAACTATTTCTAAAAAGTATCCGCTTCATTAACGTTCTGTCATTCATGTTGTGGAGCTATCATCAGTGCCACCTTAAATAATTTGGCTTCTTTCACATTCTTGCATTCTTGCATTTGACCTCTCGGTTTTGCTCTAATCTCCCTCAGTTACCAGCTCTCCGGATGCCCTTCCGTTTTCCTTCCCTCCTTTTTTTGTGCTCACTGCACATTGTTGGCCTGGTTCCCTGCCAGATGTCAGCGTTTTCCAGGGTTTTATTCTCTGCTCTATTTCGTTCTGCCTGTGTTTGCTCTCCTTGGGTAACTGCATCTGTTGTCATGGATTAGGGTGCTCTCGTGACTCCTCCGTATACATGAGAGTCGCAATCTCTATGTTGAAGTCAGACTCGTATTTTCAGCTGCATCTAGTTATCTACAAAAATAATGTCCCTTGGGGCTGGGGATATAGCTCAGTGGAATAAGCGCCTGCCTAGCAAGCGCAGGGTCCTGAGTTCGATCCCCAGTACCGCCAAAAAAAAAAAAATAATAATAATGTCCCTTGGAGACCTCAAATTCATTATATCCAGAACATGTATCTTCTCTCTCCAAATTACAGCCTCTGCCTTGGTTAAGAAAGTTGCTCTGCGGTCATATGAAGGAGAAAAAACAGTAAAATCAGTCAGTCATGGAATCACTGGACGGTCTTCCTGTCCCTCTTCCAGTTTTGCATGAGGTTATTTTGCTTCTAGTGCTCCATTCCTCTTTCCCCAGTTTAGTCTCATCTTTTACCTCTTGTGATTATATTAGTGCAACCTCCTAACTGCTGCCTGCCTTTTCAGCCCCTTTCTTCTGATGTTCAATCGTCTCTTTCATTGCCAGACTTTACTGAAATAAAAACCAATCATGTAACTCTCTTTTCTGTAAGTTCCTTTGATTACAATTGGATATAGGATAATTACCCAAATTCTTACTCTGGTTTTCCGTATCTTTAATATTCCTTAACCCACTTTCACAGGTTTGTCTCCTAAATTTGGTACCTTTCATAATCCAGAGCATTCTGTTCTCATTCTGATACTGTTTTTCCTCTCTATTGATTGCCTTGTCCTACCTCTGCTTTATTCCTTCTAAATTCTATTAAGATTGACTTAGCCAGGTGTGGTAGTTCACACCAATAATCCCAGCACTTGGGAGGTTGAGGCGGAAGGGAGTTCGAGGCCATCATGGTCCCTGTAGTGGGTGCAAGCCAGCCTGAACTGCATGGTAAGACCCTGTCTTGAAGTATGGGGTGATTGAGTTCATATTTATGTCTTTTATGAGGCCCCAAAGGATTACAGAGGTCTTTTCTTTATATAGTACCTACTCATAACGCTTGGTGTATTTACTTTTTCTACCCACTTGTGAACTCCCAGAGACAGGAAGTATTGTACTTTTTTCTCTTTCCCACACACAGCAGAGGACACTGATTTATAAATAAATACTGCATAGCATTTATACACAATAGTTCGTACAGTAGGAAACTCCAAAAAGGCCATTACTAACATTGCCTCAGAATGTCTGCGAAGGCAGCACAGAGTAAGGAGTACCGGAGGCAGTCTGAATATGTGTTCACATTCGTACTGGAGACTGGAGCAGGTACAAAGGCAGTCGCAGAGAGAAAGCAAGTCTCATCTGGGAAATGGTTAGTATAGCATGCTGGAGCTCAAGCCTTGCTCTGTGCACATAGTGAAAATGAGGCTGGATGGAAAGGCATAGTTGGTGACTAACTGAGGAGATCCATTGTTGGGTGTTCTTAGTAATTTGGATCACTTAATTGTTTTTTACTGTAATTGCTCTGAGGAAGATTGATGTGAATGTAATAATATCACACTGATTAAACAGATTATAATTGTGTTTAGTATCAGGTTGTTAAAATTCCCTAAAGAAATTTTGTTCTCATTTTCAATTTTGAGAATTTCTCATTTTTTTACCTAGTGGGTGATTTATTGAAAATATTCTAATTTGCATGTCTGTATATGGGTCCATACATCTACAATTCGAAGATATCAATGGATAAAGCAACAACCACTGTTGAGACCATATCACCTTGTCTATAGATTAGTTGTGATTGTACTATTTTCTATGATAATTGGTGTCTGTTTGTCAATATGTTTTTGTACTTTTAAGTTTCTAAAATAAAAAAATAAAAAAAAGAAAATATTCTGCCATACTAAGTATATTTTCTTTAAATGGTATATCTTCTTTCATTAAAGTTTGGTAACATACTTTAGTACCAGAGCTCAGCCTATTTTGAAGTAATTTGGTTTTCATAAGCCCCGGTCATGCTACCATAGTCTTAATGGATTTGGGAGAGGCAGCTTCTCCAAAAGTATGACTTAGGTTTAGAACAATAACCATTTAGATTTTGAAAATTTACCCACCAAAAATGAATGTTCCTTATATGTAGATGGTATTTCATCCTTCCTCCTGCCTTTATATTTTCATGCCTTACAACAAATGTGTTATTTCTAATGGATTTAATCTTAAATGGTATTTTACACAAGGTTACACTTTCGTAACTTAGAACCATCTGCCAAACTGAAGTTCGTGGTGGTCTTGAGTTGAATAATTTTTTTGCTTCTCTGTTTTATTAAGCTGTGATGAGATAACAGCTGGGGCTACCCTGCGCTCTGCTTATCCATGCTTCTCAGGAAATGGGAAATGTTCATACTTTAGAGTCTTGTAAAATGTTGTATTTGCAGCTAATTATGCCTGGTCTTTGTATGCATATATGAAAATGCTTCTTTTACATGACTTCTTTTAAAATGTAACTATCATAACTGGTCTACTACCTTTGTTCAACTGTTAATAAAGAATCAGGGACTAATCCTTCAGTATTCATTGGTCCTTCTCTTACATACCTTGACCTCTGCATCCTTACATTGATGATTAAGCTAAATGAGGAACATGTTGGCAAAGTAGAGAGTAGCTTTGCTTCATGTCTAAGTCATAAAATTAAAGGAGCAGTATAACTTTATACTTTGGTTCCTGTTCCTTTTAACTGCTTTTACACTTGGATGTGATGAGTCCTTTTACTACATAGAATATAAACTTTAAGAAAGGCAGAAAGAAGTCTTATTCCTTATTTAATGGATCTTGGGCATTGAATAAAAGTCAGGACTTCTTACCTCAGTTTAGGGTTGGACACACACTTGGCTTGTGTTGTGCAGCATTTTCTCCACTGTCCTAAAGCAGAAGCCCAAATCCCTCTCCCTCACCCTAATGTTTACCCACTCTGCCCTGCCAGCCACAGTTACTATATACTTTAGGTTATGCTTAAAGAATACTTTTTTGCCAGTTTTATTTCTCTAATAAAAACGTGATTTTTGCTTATGAATGATACTGTAAAACAGAAACCAGCTCATACTGCTATAAATTAAAATACGGCGATAGATCCAAATACCTAGTGGTGATATGTAGTTAACGGAAGCAGCTAGTTTTCACAACAAACACATTATCAAATGCTATGATCAAGCTGCATTGGGGAAGATATCAACATCATGACCTAAGATTTATTCCTAAGGGTTTATGATCACATAACTAAAATGCCTGTTTTCTGTTTATGTCATTCTTATCCCTAGAGAGACTAATTTGTAGAGTTTTCAAATGTCAGTTACAGAAATAGAAGTAGGACTATTAAGAGCAAATATTTAACATCTCACTTCTCACAAATCTGTTGAGTTATAGGTAGGCACTTACTGCCCCCTTTTACATTAGAGAAAATGGAGGCTCAGAAAGCTTATGTGAATTGCCCTCCCAACAGTAACATGTAGATACACTTTTTTCTTTGTTTTTTCTTTTTTTTTTTCCGGTACCGGGGATCGAACTCAGGACCTTGCGCTTGCCAGGCAAGCACTTATGCCACTGAGCTATACCCCCAGCCCTACTTTTTTCTTTGGAATACAGTTGCTTGAGATTTGTCTTTTCCACTATATCCAAGTCTTTTTCAATCTAGAATTCATTGGGTTGTTAATTACTATGTTTCTCAATATTGTCCAGTTATATAAACTAGATTTACAAAAGTGTGGTGTGTAGTAATGAAGGTAACTCAGGTTACCTGCATGTGTTCTGCTGTCTTCCCTCTGCCGTAGGGGGTGGTACACATTGATAGGTGCTTTTCCCTTCCTGCGCTGTGTAGTAGACCAGCATGTTGCCCTGCACCTACTTCTTAGGTAATACTTACATACTCACTTTATTGGTTGCCCTAGAAAATACTTGAGAACTCTATGAAAACCCAGTACATTGTTATGATTAGAAGACAATATTTTTAGTCTCAAATGTAAGATTTTGGCAAGCATGTATGAAATGAAGATACACACAATAGTAAGGGGAAGTAAAGTGTGAAATTCCATGCCATTACACAGTGAAAAGTGCATGATGGAAACTACTTGCACCCAATCTGTGATGATTTCCTGATCCCATGCCTGGCAGATTTAGAAGGTGAAATCTTCTAAATTTAGAAGGTGTATGAAATAAAAAAATAACTTTCCTTCTCCTAATACTTGTGTACTTTATAAAGGGTGTTAAGTAAACACAAGCTATACAAGAGAGGAGAAATTAAATATTTAAGTATGCTTTATTCTTTTAAAAAATGAAAGTGTTTTAATGTAATTTAAAAAACTGTTTCTTTCTTTAGGATGGACTGGATGCTTTGGTGTATGATTTGGATTTTCCTGCGTTACGAAAAAACAAAAATATTGACAACTTTTTAAGCAGATGTAAGTAAGTTTTGTGGTGGTTTATGACAGACTGCATGTAACTGCATCCTAATTTACTGTTCCATTTTTTTCCCATCTACTTTTTGTGTGTTATAATTCATACATGGTATTAATAGAAATTGTGAAAGAAATTTTATTAGCCAATTAGGTGCCTAGTTAGAGAATCTACAAAGTATTTTGCAGAGATGGAAATGAAAAATAGATAAACAAGTATGTTGTAAAAATGCATAAAGCCAAACATGGTGGCACGTACTTGCTATTGCAGCTACTCAGGATGCTGAAGCAAGAGTATCAGAATTGAAGGCCAGCTTGGACAACTTAGCAAGCCCTTGTCTGAAATAAAGAATGAACAAATGAATAAATGAATGAGAGAATGGACTAGAACTGTAGTTAAGTAGTAAAGTGCTTGCCTAACCTGTGTGAGGTCCTGGCTTCAATCCCCAGTATCATAAAAAAAAAAAGAAAACAACAACAAAAATATAAAAATGTAAATATATATGTATATATTATTCAAATAATATATTCATTCCCTCTTGTTCTTTTATGGATGAGTTAACTATTGTATTTGAAAATCCACAGGTAAAAATAGATTACATGTGGAAAGTCCTCCAAGATATAAGAACTTTTCTCTATGAGAGCTGTTTTATATTTAAGATTTACAAATGTTTTATTCTAAAAATTGCCTTTTGAATTTTGATATTATCATTTAAAAATGTTTAACCTACTAAAACAATTTCAAATATTTAAAGAATTATAATGTGTAGATCAGAAAATCCTCCCCACTTACTTTGTTAATCTGTTTATAAAGCATACATATAGACACATTTAGGTCAGGTTGCTTTGGGTGTTATCTATCAAGTTTGTTTGTTTTTTGAGATGGTCTCACTATATAGTTCCTGCTGGCCTCAAACTCACTATGTAACCCAGTCTGACTTTGAACTTGCAACAGTACTCCTGCGTAAGCTTCATGGAAGGGCGAGAGCACACCTGAATTGGTTTTGATAGCAAATGGGGAGCAAAATTTAGAAATAGACAGTATAAACAACTTTTGAGCATTTTTGCTGCAGCGGGAATTTAAGTAATGTGTTAGTAGTAGCTGTTGACAGAAATAAGATCAAGAAAAGTTTTTTAAGAAAACAGCTTGATATAGGATTAAATTAAGGAGAAATTGTAGTGATAAAAGAGAAAAAGAGGATAATTTCTGAGTAATGACCATGAACTAGTGAAAAAGAATGACATCCAGTACACAAGTGGATGGCTTGACTGAAGATACATATACTCTGTAGTAAAGGATGAAAAGATCAAATGTGTGAGTGCACATAATGGAAACAAGTATAAATACGGTAGCATTTGGTGGCAGTTTTCTTAGAGTTTCATTTGTTTTAGTGTAGTATACAACAAGAACATTAGTTGTGAACAAGGGTCAGTAGAAGAGTTGTGGGAGTATGAGGAAAACAGAAAATGTGAAATATGGTGTGTAGGAGAATGAGAGAGGGAAGAAGGAAGTGCGTGACTGCCGAGCAGAATGAAGGACCAGCCTGAGTTTTGTGAGTACGAGTGTAACGTAGGGTCAGTGAGTGCAGTGTTAGGTGTCCGTCCTCACATTCTCGGCTGCTGCCTAAATCAGGCGGAGAGCTGTATTCAGTGAGGATTGTGGTTTTGCCGAACTGAATGAAGCAGAAGACAGCTGAAGGCGTTGCAGGTGTGTGCAACAAAGTGAGTATAACTGCACACAAGCTGAAGCTGAGAGGAGAGTGACGAGAAGCAACTGCTGCAGTGAGGACAGCAGGATGCTTAGGGTTCATAGGTAGGCTCGGCCGGTGGGGCACGAGACTGTTAAGACAGGAGGGGGTGTACTGAATGTTTTTAACATAAAGAAATGATAATATTTGAGGAAACGGATACATTTAACTTGATTTAAATGTTACACGTGTCTGCATGAATTGAAACATCTCATTACCCCCTTAATGTGTATAATTCCTAGGTTTTTGTTTATCATTAAAAATACATGGAAAAAGATGCTGGAGGGACTGAGCATGAAAGTTAAGGAAGTACATGATGTGTAGAAGGTTTAAAATTGAAATAATGGGAAACTGAAAATTACTGGTACTGATGAGGTCTTGTTTACCACCATGGAAATGAGCGGTAGGGAAAAGGTGGAGGAAAGAAGTAAATGTATTGAGAGGCTGTTTTTGGAAGTGTCACCTGGGGATATATTAAAAACACTAAAAATTGCCGGGTGTAGTGGCACACACCTGTAATCCCAGCATTTGGGAAACTGAGGCAGGAGGATCGTTGTGAGTTCAAGACCAACCTGGGCTTCAAAGTGAGCTCAAGGCCATCCTGAACTGTATAGCAAGACCTTGTCTCAAGAAGACAAAAATGAAATAAAATCACTAAAAATTAAAATGGGATATTGGAGGCTGGAGATATAGCTCAGCAGCAGAAGCCCCTGCTTGGCAAGCACAGGGTCCTGAGTTCAATTCCCAGCACCAAATAAATAAATAGATAAATAACAGGATATTAGAGAGTTGAGTGAATCAGGAACAAACATTGTCTAGAATGATGTGTGGTGACCTTAAGAGTCTACAGATTACATCAATAATGAGAGGTAGCAGGAAGTATAATCAATATAATAAAACCAGACCTTGCAGCTTCAGGGGTGGGGATACAGAGGTAGTAGTGGAGTTAATCTGACCTCCTTTTAGATCCAGTAGACTAAATGTAGGAAAGAAAAGTTGTCACTTGATTCCTGCAGGGAATCTAGTCTTCAGATGGGGACTAGATTTCATTAGAGCAGAGTTTGGCGAAATTACAAAGCCCCAGGCCAAATCTGGCTGATCACCAGATAAGCCAGATGAGTATGAGCCAGATGAATATGGATATTTTGTATATCTCATGAACCAATAATGGTTTTTAATTTTTAATTATTAGATACGTATGATGACATGAAGTTATACAAGGTTCAGATTTCAATGTTTATAAATAATGCCTTATGAGGACGTTGCCATATTCAATGTTTTATGTATTTCCTATGGTTGCTTATGTGCTATTACAGGTGAGTGCGTAGTTGCAATGGAAAACATACGTGGCACTCACTGCTTCACACTGCTGCATTGTTTGTTCGTTTTTTTGAGACAGGGTCTCACTATGCAGTTCATACTGGCCTTCAGCTCACTTTGTAGCCCATGCTGGCCTTGAACTCACAACAATCCTCCTGCTTCAGCCTCCCAAGTGCGGGGATTACAGGCATGCATCACCATGCCCGATGTGCTGCATAATATTAATTACAGTTATTAACTTGTTTTGAGTGCCATGTATTTTTCTTTTTTGTTTTACTATCAATGAATTCTCATTCAAACAAAAAGAATGTACTTCAGGTGTTCTTCAGATACACAATGGCGTATGGATTATTTTATCAAGTGGGATGACAAAGCATGTTCATTCTGTGGTGAAATGACCACTGTCCTAAAAGAATACAGTTCACAGCAACATCATCAGGCTAGGCAGTGTTTATCCTAGTCTCAACTTATAAGACAGCAGTTATGAAAAATGGGTTGGAATATCTCATCACAGTTAAATTATAGAAAGGAAACAAGTCTCTTATAAGTGTACCAGTGGCTTATTTGTTAGCCAAGTAGTGAAAGCTATTTACTGATAGTTGTTATTACAGCAGCCAAACAAATTTGGACAGAGAGAAAAGTCTGCTAAAGACTTTTAGTCTTGGGCCCTAGGGCAGTGATGGTGAACTTTTCAGAGCTTTCAGAAAAGGGGGGGAATATATATATATATTACACACACACACACACATATGCATGCACACATACACGCATGCTAGTTAAGATAGTTACACAGATAGTTTCCCTTAGTTCAATTGAAAAGAAAGGTTTGTGCTAATGTTTGGACAATATTTCATGCCTATATCTTGTCCTCTGAGTAACTACTATGAAGATAACAATATGTAATGTGTTCATTATTCTCAGTCTCCTATTAGCCTGAATTTGAAACTCGTTTCATTTTATTCCTATTTTTCTTCTTCTCTTTAAAATTTAAAGAAAAAAAAAAAAGAAAGAAAAACCAGCCCACTACAGCATACATGCCATAGGTTCCCCACCACTGGTCTAGCGATGCCACTTAGTGGTAGAATGCTTCCTAGCTAGCTAGCATGCACAAGGCCTTGGATTCAAGCCCTACCACTGAGGTGAGGCAGGCAGGTATATCAGCCTATGGACAAGAAGAGTTACTCAGAGAAAGATGTTAGAAAGTAACATAAATTGCCAGTTAAAGACTGAGCTGTTTTCCTTGACTGTGGTTTATTTGAGGAATCAATACAGAATTTGAAATGAATGGAAAATTGTCCTATAATTTACCCTTATAGTCTGAGGGAAGGTTGACTTTATTTCCTTTATAATTTGAATCATCTTGTGAAACTAAATTAACATTCATTTACTAATTATTTTTCTTCCCTCTGTAACATGACCTGTACCAGGGATCCTGTTTGTTCCTAAGTTTTAGACTGTTGTCTAAATGTTTGTCTCAGTATGTCAGCTCTTCCCTCACAGACGGTCACTCAGTTTATTTTATAAGTTTTTTCCTCTAAATCCATCCTCTCCACTTTGATTAGTGTTATTAGAAATGGTCTTAGAAATCATGTAGTCTTCATTGTTTCTTATTTATGTACTGTCTTGGTGTCTTGTTATTAATTGGAGATATTTATATTTACAGTGAACTAATTATAAATCTGATAAATATTGGTTATGAAAAGGAATAATGAACAACCATATTATAATCACATGGATCATGCCATACTGGCTAAATATAATTAGTTTTCAGAGATCATTTGGGTATGAGGGAGAGGTAGGAAATTACTGATATGGAGTAAAGGAAGAATTGTTGAATCTGGGATTGTCACCAAGGAAAACAAAACCAAGGGCCAGGGATATAGCTCCGCGGCATAAGCACCTGCCTGGCAAGTACAAGGTCCTGAGTTTGATTCCTGGCACCAAAAAAAAAAACCCAAAGCAAAACCAAAGTTAAGGGCTGGGGATATAGCTCAGTGGAATAAGCGCCTGCCTAGCAGGTGCAGGGTCCTGAGTTCAATCCCCAGTACTGCCAAAAAAAACCACCAAAGTTAAGAATGTCATGTGCCAAAAAGTAAGTGGGACTGTAATTAGTAGATATTCCTTGACTGTTCCAGAGATTTCAGCTAAGACCCAGACCAACTTCCTATGCATAGAGTATGGAGGTCTGGTAATATCCAGTCATCTAAGATAGATCGGAAAGCAGCTAGTATATGCTGTGTTTTCTCAAGGAGCTATAAACCTATGAAGAGCAGGCTCCAAATAGAATCCCTAGACCCGGGAGAGGGTCCGCTACCTTGTCACTGTCAACAAAGACGCTTCAGTTTTAAAATCCTGGGATTAGGGTGGATGTTTTTGAATTTACTCCATAAATTTGAATTTGACCAGAAGCCATCAGCCAAGAAGCACTTAAATTTGCTAGCATGTGAGCCTGTATGTATTAAGCTAAAAATCCAAGATGATAGAACACAGATCTTTCAGATTTCAGATGACTTGTCTACAGTCTTCCTTAATGCTATAAAACCTTTTTATGGCTCTGAATCTACAACTACAACCAAAGGTGTTTTCTCAGTCAGCTGCCTCTTATCTAGTACATCCTAGTTGTAAATCTTCTCTCTCCTAGAATATTACACTACCCTAGAAATTCACTTCAGTCTTGCCCTTATTAACTTAATCTGGTGCATATTTTTCACAGTAGTTTAGCAGAAATGTACACTTGACGGTGTTTCCCTGCGTTCCTTTCTTTATGTTTTTATTTTTATTTTTTTGAGATAGAGTCTCACTACGTAGCCCAGGCTGGCCTTGAACTCACAGCAATCCTCCTGCCTCTGCCTCCTGAGTGCTGCTGGCATGACAGGCCTGTACTACCACGCCTGGCTTGGTGACTGTTATTTTGGAAGAGCATAAAATGCACAAAGCTTCAGCCCTCTCCAACACCCTTACTTCTTAGCACAGAGCACTTTCTTTGATCTTTGAGTTGTTTCAAACCTTAATCTGAAAAAGATTTTTTTATTGTATAACTACTGGCCTACTGATAAAAGTTCAAGCACCTAACCAGTTTAAGGTTTGACAGCTTTTTCTGCCAGTCTTTACCACACATTTGATGTTCCAGTAAGAGCGTTTGTTGCAGACAGTTCCACTGTGCCTTTGCTTATATTGCCCGTGCTACAAGAATGTTAATTTTCATTCTCTCTGACTGGGCTGATACATTGCACTTCAGATGTGTTTCAGGCATATCATCTCCAGAAAGCCTGGGACGTCTCCCTCCGAGGCAGGTTTGAGTTAGGTGTCCTTGCTAGTACTCTAAAAGCTCTGTTGCTTTCTTACTCCATCTTTAATTACATTTGTATTTTTTGTTTCTGTCTCATTTGCCAGAGTTTCTGCAGAGCAGGAACTAATTTTAAAGTTACCTTTATATTGTCAGCGAGATTAGAGCAAAAAAAAAAAAAAAAAGATTAGAGCCTGACATGTGGTACGTCATGAATATTTGTGCAATTAATTGATTATTGTCTGTTTTTTTCTAGTGCTCTATCTTGTAGTGGATACATAACCTAGAATTAATGTACTTAACCCTGTTAGGAAATTTGTTTTTGTTTTCTGTGTTTATTGAATGTGCTTTTTCAAAGAAATATAAGAACATTTGCTGCTTCTTTTATTGGGAACTAGAATTTCAGTTTAATAGTTGGTTTTATTTTGTACAACTAAAATGTGAAGCTTTTCCATGTAGTCTCTTGTCAGTGTTGACCCATGTGGATTAAAATAGCCCTATTTTAATGGATGACCAAATTAGGAATTAGAATATCTATCCAGTGGGGATTTGTAAATTATTATAGTTTGTAGCATGACAGGTTTATATAAATGCAGTGATTCCCACTGTGCATCTGAAATTAAAATCTAGGTTTAAATAGAGAAATGTAATGATAAAACTACTAAAAATTGCCAATTTTGGAAAGTTTATTTTTATTCTTTAGCATATTTACCTTTGATATCTTAAATGTCGTATCTTTTTAAAAGAACTGTCAAAGCTGACTCGATGAAAAGAAAATTTTATGCCATTACTCTAATAAAGTATCTACCTAGATTTTCTAAATTCAAATTTGTTATGTACATAAGTTATGAGGAATGAATTAGCTAATTATCCTGGTTTTGTCTGTAGTGTAGTACTTATTTTTAAAACTTGCTATTGTCAGGTTTTAATAAAAACTTTTAGTACTATAAAAAGACCATTCCAGAATTCATTTTTAAAAATTTTTAGCACATTGAATATTTCTCTATTTTATAACCTCAAACTTGATAATATAGCTTTTCTTAGTTTTTGATTATGAATAATTTGATTGTAAAATAAGTAGTTTTAGTAATAATGCTTTAGTGACTTAAAATTATCAACTTTTCATACAGATAAAGATACAATAAACAAAATTAGAGATCTACGAATGAAAGCTGAAGATTATGAAGTAGTGAAGGTGATTGGTAGAGGTGCATTTGGAGAAGTTCAACTGGTATGTTATTTTAATAAAATTAAAAAAAAAAAAAAGGTAAGACCGGGCATGGTGGTGCACACTTGTAATCCCAGCACTCAGGAAGTGGAGGCAGGAGGATCATTGTGAGTTTGAGACCAGCCTGGGCTACAAAGTGAGCTCAAGGCCATCCTGAACTACATAGCAAGACCCTGCCTCAAAAAGGAAAAAAAAATAAAATAAAATTTTTTAAATTAAAAATTCACTTGTGTGTTTAACGTATTCTTTGGTGAAGTATTGTTTTTATAGAACTGCTTTAAATTGCCCTATTCTTACCTAAGTACATGAAAGCTTTAGGCAATAGTGAGAAGTGTTTTCTCTGAGTATCTTTGGGTAGTCTCAAGCAGAAGTCTTTGCCCCTAAACTGAACTCGCAAAAAATACTATGGGACAAGTACGCTTTATAAACAGGAGCAGTGCCTATAGCTAGGTGGAGTGGGAAGTATGTTCTAATTTAGGGCAGTGAGCTGGATGGAGCCTTTTAGAGCTTTCAGTGATACAAACAGCGCACTGCAGCGTGCATGCTCCAGGTTTGCCACCACTAATACAGGCAATGACCTTTTCCCCCTGATTCTGCTTGTGGTAATTAAAATCATGACACGAGCTAGCTGAGAATTAAGCGGGAGAAATAAACATAGCTGAATCGTGTAACAGGTGTGAGAATAATCATGTAGTAAGCTGTTCTATGAAACATTGAGGTGTAATTATCATTTTTCAATTTTAAAGGTAAGGCATAAATCTACCAGGAAGGTATATGCAATGAAGCTTCTCAGCAAATTTGAAATGATTAAGAGATCTGATTCTGCTTTTTTTTGGGAAGAAAGGGACATCATGGCCTTTGCTAACAGTCCTTGGGTTGTTCAGGTATGATTTTACTGCTATTTCATCATTGCTGTGTTAGTTTGTAAGTAAACAATCTTAGATATTTATTTTTTTGGAACAATAATAATTTATGGGCAATTATAAATTATTTAGTATATCATTTTAAAATCATAAAATTAATTTTGTTGAAGTATCTCTAGAAAGACCAAAACAATGTTTCTGTAGAATTTAATTAAATAATGTGGTTTGAGAAAAATTTATTATAAAAAATTTAACTTTATATAGTCTTATTTCCTATCAGCATATAAGATTTTTATTTTGTTACAAAACTGAGATCCTTTCATTTAACAGTCTGTTGTCTGTCTCTCATACTGTGTAGAAAAGGGCAGTGAAGGGAAAAGGCAGGGACTGAGTTAGGGTAGGCCACCATGATACGGTAAGAAAAATATGAGTCAGGAGTTAGAAATCCTGGTCTTGACTGCCAGCAGTTTATCTGTAAAGCTGCGGCAAAATTATGTAACATTTCTGGACCACATTTCTTTGCTTAAAAATGTGTGAAAGTTATTGATCGGTTGCATTCAGTTTGGAGAAAAGTTAGAAGCTCAAGCAGGATTTGGGGTAAATTATAACTCTAGATTTTCTAACTCTGCTTCAACTAAACCAATTGCATCATTTATATTGGAATATTTAATGTAAGAGTTCACATAGCAAAGGTGAACTTAAGCCAGACCATTTCTAAATTCCTAACTTGTGTTTTGTGCTGGATTGATTTACTGTGCGTAATGAAGACTATTCTAAATAAGCATTGTAGTAGTTGGAGTAAAAGGATGTGGAAAATGTCAAAGATTTATACAACACCACATTTTAAAACTTGAAATACCTGCTCTGTTTTTGTCAACTGTGTAGATCAGGGTTTCTCAGATTCTATTGACATTTTGAGCCATACAGTGGTGTAAAGGACTATCCTATGCATTATTCCAATTACCAGTATATTTCTTTATGAGTGTGAAAGCATCCCTGGCTTCTGCAGAGATGCTGGGTACACTTTAATCTGGGATCTGGTAGTCATGAAATGCTAGTTTCTTATCCTTCCCCCAAAATACTTTAGAATAATTAAGTCTGTATGTAACTAAAATGATTAAATACCATTGAAAAAAGAAAACATGAAGATTTTAAAACAAACATCTAGATAAGGAGTTACAAATTTTAGTTTCACTCTGAATTTCTTATATCTACTTAAAGTGTTCTTTTGTAAATTTGCTCTTTTTACTTCAACCCTGGTCACATAATATATTTATGCCTGATATTCTTACCCATTTCTTAAAATGAATTTTACTATCTTCCTTTGATTCTAGCTGCTACTCTTGCTTCTTTGTTAGGTGTTATTGCTCTTTCTATTCTGTTGTCACTTTTCGAGCTTATATTGCATTAAGTGCTTTCTGTATTCAGTTATCTTTTTTTCCTTAACAATCTGGAAAATTACTTACCATTAGGTTTACCTAATAAAATCAGTTTATTTGTGATTTTGTTCAGTAAACATTTGTTAAGCATTTGCCACCTGCCAGTATCCAACTGCTCACTGAGAAGCAAGGTGAAAAAGTTCAGTTCCGTATGTTCTTGCAGAAAGGACTATAGTCACAAAAACTTGTGGAGATTAAACAAGTTGTCAGAGTCAGGCAGCTGATAAGGAGCAGCTGAAATTGTAGTTCAGTTTATTAAAGATTTCTTGAGAATTGTAGCATTGATATAAATTTAACATTAAACCCCACTGATAGGGCCGGGGATATAACCCAGCAGTACAAGTGCCTGCCTGGCAAGCTCAAGGTCCCAAGTTCAGTTCCCAGTACCAAAAACAAAAATAAAACAAAACACTGATGCACAAGTTAAATTAGAGATACGGTATTTCTTTGCATAGATTTGTATATTTTTCATTGAAGGATAAGAAACTAGCATTTCATGACTACTGTATCCCAGATTAAAGGGTACCCAGCATCTCTGTAGAAGCCAGGGATGCTTTCAAACTCATAAATAAACCTACTAGTAATTAGGAATACTACATAGGATAGTCCTTACAGATAAAAATTTTAGATAGTATAGCAAGTTATAAAGAGAAAAGTATTCAACTCTTCAGGATAACAAGTTCATACTTTTGCTTGTATGTGGGTCTTTGTGGCATGTTTCTCTTTTCTTTTAACTGTACTTAGTGCTATTCTGCAATGTGATTATTTTACTTTCATAGTAGTAGCTTGCCAGTTTTTATTTATTTTTTTTTTAATTTTTTTTTTTTTTTTGGCGGTACTGGGGATCGAACTCAGGACCCTGAGCTTGCTGGGCAAGCGCTTATTCCACGGAGCTATATCCCCAGCCCTGCCAGTTTTTAAATGAAACAATTTTGCCTACTCTTAAACAAATTTGTTGTTTTGTTGTATTCGTATAGCTTTTTTATGCATTCCAAGATGATCGCTATCTCTACATGGTGATGGAGTACATGCCTGGCGGGGATCTTGTAAACCTAATGAGCAACTATGACGTGCCTGAGAAGTGGGCACGATTCTATACTGCAGAAGTAGTTCTTGCGTTGGATGCAATCCATTCCATGGGCTTTATTCACAGGTAAAGATAATGTTTTAAATTTTCCTATGAGTTGAAGGTAATACCTAGAGAACTTAAATCTCTCCAGTCTACTCCCTTTAACATAAGTGGCATTGTGGAGGTCTGGTGTCAGCATTTAATTTAATGGTGATATAAATGTATTCTTTAATGTTCTTTGACTTGATTATATGGCTTTTATATTTTGAAAAGTGAAAGTTATGAACTAGCTTCCTAAAGTATATGCCAGGGTTACGCACTTGGATTTTAATTTTGTATAGATAGTTAATTTTCTTTTAATTAATAAGATAAATCACATTTATTCATTAGAGGAAGAATTTCATACATTCCACAAACACTAGTTGACTTACCTATGCTGTTGCTGTGCTGTGTGTCAAGGATCAGAAATGAAAGTGGTGGGCCGGGATGTAGCTCGGCAGCATGGTGCCAGCCTGTCAAGCACAAGATCCTGAGTTCTGCTCCCGGGAAAAAGAGGGGCTTGGGCCCTGTCCTGGAGTACTTACTACTATCTTCTATCCTTCTGTTGTCTTTTTTGTTTGAGCATTATATTTTTGGATAGTTAATGTGTCTCAAATGATTGATTTTCTGCCTAGAAGAATTAAACTCTAAAGAAAAGGAGATGTATATGCTTTCTTTTTAGGCATTAACATATAAAGGGTAGGGCTGGGGATATAGCTCAGTGGAATAAGTGCTTGCCTAGCAAGCGCAGGGTCCTGAGTTCAATCCCCAGTACCGCAAAAAAAAAAAAAAAAAAAAACATATAAAGGGTTTTTAAAAAATGAACTTCAGTTTCTTAATATGGATAAGGGAATACATGTAGATCAAAGGTGGCCTTGGATAGGAGGATAGATTAAGGATCCTTGGCCTAAAATAACTGCCTCATAATTTTTCTCAGTGTCTGATCTGTTTCAGAAATGCTCTACTGTTTTTTTCTCTCCTCAGAGATGTGAAGCCTGATAATATGCTGCTGGATAAATCTGGACATTTGAAGTTAGCAGATTTTGGTACTTGTATGAAGATGAATAAGGTTAATTAATTCTATTTTCATTTTGTCTTTGCTAGTCCGAGATACATAGTTCTTTAAAAAATGTGGTTTGAAGTCAATGTCCAGAATTAATGTGACCTTATTTGTTGAACTAAACTAAATACCATGGTTTCAGTGTTGTATTAGTAACTTGTTAGTGATTTATTTCATTCCTATTTAGAGAAATTATGGTTTGCCAGATTTAGTAAATCCTTCCTAACAACTTTAATATATACTACTGGTAACTAGAAATGAAGTTAGTTTAAATGTCACGAAATACTCCAGTGTTAAAATTAGACTTTCATAAAAATTAGATTTTAAGAATGTGTATCTTTTAGCGTTGCCTTCTGTTAACATGTAGATTTTACTGCTTATCTTGGGAGTCAGTTTAAAAAAGTATCCATGCCCACCCCACTATTTATATAATAAATAACTTATATACACAGCTGAAGGAAATAAGATGCTACTTTTTGGTTTTAAGTTTACCACAGAACAGTAGGATACTATATTTATGTTAAAAGGAAATTTATTGGTTGGAAAAAACAATCCATGAGAACTTTAGTGTGAAAATTCAGTTATAATCTGTTGCATTAAAGTTAGGTGATAAGTAAATAATTTTGGAGGAGTGCATTAAAATTTGTATCACGTATATATTCAGTGTCCTTAACACTATTATGCCCTTTCCCGCATACATGTAGTATAGTCCATTTGTATACATTTTTTCACAGTTTTCAGGATATTTGAATAATGATTTAGTAAAACACGATAAAATCGGTATTTATCAGTTATAAAGCACTTCATCCTGTCCGCTCCTCAATTTGGTTTCATTAGCTTATGTACTTATTCTTTGGAAATTAAGATAAGATCATTTTATTGGTACAACTGGGGAAATAGTAAACAATGCCAATGTCAAAAATCACTAATGTGTTTACATTATATATATAGATAGAATGCGGACATATTATATATACTTCTTACTGTGTTACTTTTTGGAAAGTTTGCATTAAATTTTATTATACTATGACCCAAAGATTGAATTCCACAGTTTATATTAAGAAAATTATTTTAAATAATTGAGGTTTAAATAATTGAGGTCATATTAATTAAAAATTCAACCTGACACTCTTTTTAGGAAGGTATGGTACGATGTGATACAGCAGTTGGAACACCTGATTATATTTCCCCTGAAGTATTAAAATCCCAAGGTGGTGATGGTTATTATGGACGAGAATGTGACTGGTGGTCAGTTGGAGTATTTTTATATGAAATGCTTGTAGGTGAGTAAAGGAAATTTTGTGTACCTCTAATATAATTGCTCATACCAAAATTTACTACTTGGCTGCTTCTAATGTAATAATTATTATATTAAGCAGTGTTTGATCCAAATCTGCTCTGTACGGTTTTTAAAAGAAAGAAAGGCTTGGAGCAACTTTCTGATGTTATTTCTTTTAATATAATAAATTATGTTTTTAGTTTAACCTGTGTTTAGTCATTCTTCAATTGGTAACACTGATGCATTTCCTTTGAAATAGATTGTTTTCAAATTAAGTTGTTTTGTTTTCCTTATCAACTTTTCAGGTGATACGCCCTTTTATGCAGATTCTTTGGTTGGAACTTACAGTAAGATTATGAACCATAAAAATTCACTCACCTTTCCTGATGACAATGATATATCAAAAGAAGCAAAAAATCTTATTTGTGCCTTCCTTACTGACAGGTAAATAATCTTAACATTGAACTTCTTTAAGTCTAAGGAATTCTCGTTTTGCTACTCAGTTCTTAAGTCCACATCTGAGCCCCTACATGTAAACTGTCAGAATGTAAAAGCAGTCATTCCCTAAATCATTTATAACAATGAAACCTAGTATAATTTTATTATATTTTGGTATTTTTTCTGTGTCTCAGTTCACTTACTGTATCTAAGCAGTTGCAGTAGTAATAGTCTTGGCTGATAGCTATACCAGGTAAATTTTTTTGTTAAATTTTTAACTTGCTTAATTACCATGATGATAGTATTCTAATCTATCAAGGCTAAGGCTTTTTTCTTAACATGTTAATTTCTGAAATTAGAGTGCAGCCCATATCAGTGGTATATATATTACTTTAATTAGGACCATTTTCCCCAGTTATATGAAAAAGATGATACATCTTCAACTTACACCTCTTTCTGTTTGATATGATACATTACATTGGAATAAATAGTGCAAAGCTATAAAACATAGGTATATATTTTCTGCTTCCTTTCTTTTAGATATAGTCATTGCTGTGTGTTTTTCAGATTCTATAAGCATTTTATAAATACACTTTTTGAAGCAAGTAGTATATATACTTTTGTGCTTTATTTTTTCTTTATTTTTATTTTTCGCATACCTAGGAATTAAACACAAAACCTTGTCTGTACTAGGCAAGCCCTCTTATGTGGTTTACTTTCACACTTAAAAGTGAACTAGGTGATTTTAGTGAGATTATGTTTAATTCCGATGATTGTATATGGTTAATTTAAACTGTAGGGAGGCCTAATACTTACACATATATTTCAGTTTGAAATTCACTTTATTAAATTTAACTTGGTTTTTTAAAATACGTCTTTTAGAGCTTGAAAAGAGATACAGTTTTCAAATTTTTATTTTAATACAAAGAATTGTACTGTGCCTTGAGTTAGGTACTAGGCGTATAGAAGTAAGCAGGATACACATTTTTCTCTGCTACCTCATAATCTTTTGGGGGAAAATAGACAAATCAAAGATTTCTGGTACAGAGAGACAATTACAATGAGGTAAGTGCCATAGAATAGATTCTTTAATCTAATTTAAGAGAGCCAGTAAAAGCTTCATGGGAGGAAGTGTCAGACATCTTAACAATTTATCTTTTATATAAACTTGGAGTATGGGTCATTGTTGTTTACAACTGTTCTATTAGGGAACAAAAGGTGCTAAATTCTTCTTTCCATTTCAACTATAAAGGCATATTTTTAAAAAATCACCAAAGAAAAGCCAGTGATCTGTAACTTGTCCAGTTAAAGCTTTGAATTTTGTAGCAGTATCAGTAATTAGTTGTCATTGATTTTTGCTTGGTCATGAAAATTGAAGTTATAAATTGGAAATTTAAATTTTACAAGGGGTTTTGAAGTTGTTGATATGATTTGGTGTGAAGTTGGTTGCATGGAAAAATGCTTAACTTTACCCCTATTTCATAAGAAAAAAACCATCAAGAAAATGTACCAAATTTTATTTATACAGATGAAGCAAGGTGATAATTCATTTGGATTTTCATTATCAATAGAAATTCATGAAGTATTCACAAATCTCTGTTTTTGTGTAATTTTTCAGTTTTAAAAAAAAGTTCTTATTTTCAGTCATGGGGCTTGAACCTAGGGCCTTTCCACTGAGCTACATCCTCAGCTTTTGTTTGTTTTTAAATTTTGAGGCAAGATCTCACTAAATTTCCCAGGCTATTCTTGATTTGTGATCTTCCTGCCTCAGCCTCCCAGTGTGCTGGGATTACAGGCATGCACACCATATTTGGCTTAAACAGTTACTTTAATGTTCTCAGTCCTCAATTTATTTTCTATTTGAACTGATAATTATGTGACAGTATAGCTTCAATATGACATAGATATGCACATGTTCTGCTTAAAAAAAACCTAGACAGGTTATAAAGATCTGAAATGATTAATTACTTTTCTTTGTCTCTAATCAGAGAAGTGAGATTAGGGAGAAATGGTGTAGAAGAAATCAAAAGACATCTCTTCTTCAAAAATGATCAGTGGGCTTGGGAAACACTCCGAGACAGTAAGTTAATTTTTTCTTGCATATCACAGTGTCTGTTTGAAAGTAATTGTGGTAAACAGTCAGTTGAAAGTGCCTTGTTAAATATTTGTGTACTTCTGCTGGAAATCAGAAGTACACAAATGCTGTATGGGAATTGTCTGAATTTAGTGAAAAGAGTATTTTAACATTGTGAAAATTATACAGCTGCTTGTTTCATGTTCCACTGAAGATAGCAAGATACAGTACAGTATGTATGTAATTGATTCACGCTCAGTTATAATCTCATATTTGGTCTTTGTTGAATCACTCGTTAGTTCAGGCTTTAGTTCTTTCCTTATAGAAATGTCACTTAATCTGGGGTAGTGAAATGGGAATGTATATTCCTGTGAAAAGACAAGTTGCTCCCTTATTTTTATTAAAACTTAAAATCTAAAAACATTTTTAAAATATCAGGAGAATCTAGAGAGTCTATTAGTGTATGACAAACTTCTATTTATGAGGATAATGGAAATTATGGACATTTGTGGGGTTTTTTTCTGTCTTTTTGAGACAGGGTCTCGCTATGCAGTTCAGGCTGGCCTTGAGCTCACTTTGTACCCCAGGCTGGTCTCGAACTCACAATGATCTTCCTGCCTCAGCCTCCCAAGTGCTGGGATTACAGATGTTCGCCACCACTCCCGGCTTGGTACAGTTGATTTTAGCAGGGTGTTTTTAGCTTGCAGTTGGAAAATAAAAATATATAGTATACAAGAAGTTTTCAGTCTAGAACTTCTTTTGGTGCGGAGAGACAGGGTCTCAATATGTGGTTCAGGCTGGCCTTGAACTTATAATACTCATGGTTGAGCCTCACAACTGCTGAGGTTACCACTCCTTTGTGTCACCAGGACTGGTTTTAAGTTCTTAGAAGGAAAAAATTACACAGTAATTTATAGAAAATCTTGCATCAGAAGATAGTTGACTCAAAATGATTACATAATTGCATCAATTCCCATCATCTTCATGGATTTGGAGGAATTTTTCCTGCTAAAGTTTTAGAAAAATTTTTTTTCCTTTTCACTTAGCAGAAAAATGGTAATATATACCAGCCTCTAGCCTCTTGCTGTGTTAGTAGCAATGAACAGTAATGATGGAAATGAACTCAACTGTGTAGTTTTAAGCACAGTTACAACTTACGTATTCTTGTTAGTTTTGAAGAAATAAGTCATGTAGGCTTGCCATTTATATTGACGTATTCTAGTTACAAAATGTTTTAAAAGAAAGAGTTACATTGCTTCAAGTAACATACATGATGCCTAAGCTATAAAATTCTTGGGGAAATAAATTCCCCTTAAAATTAAGAAATTATACTACAACAAAGAATGTCATTGACTAGCTATCTGGAGAAGCTACCAGAACATCTTGACCTCCAGAGGATTTATTAGCCATGATACACTGGGATATCAGGAACTTCCCCTCCTCCTAGGTAAATGAGACATGACTATTGTGTCCGTGCAAGAGAAATTATAACAGATGAACAGAGGATGACACAGATAGTTACACTGAAAAGCTTCATGTTTTTATTCAGGTTATGCACTTGGTTTAAGAAGGCTGAAAACATACAGATAGAAATCTGAAAAGACATTTTAAAAGGAACTGAACTATCTTTTGGATTGTTTTATAGTCTATTTCAAACAAAGTTAGGGAAATATATCAATAACCTTAGAATAATAGTGCTCAAAGAAATGACAAGCTGTACTGATTGGAAAGCTGATACTCACTAGGAGAGGAGGTGCCCCAGTGAGCAGGGTGGCGAATGTCTGCTGTGTACTGAGCCCTGCTTTTTTTAGGCAGAGGGCAAAAGCAGTGATGGGCAGTTCCTCCCGCTTGCAGATCATGGTCTCCTGGAATTGGGGAGTCTTAATCCGTGACATTGTATCGTATTGCCTATGTTCCTACTATAATTGTTTTACAAATTGCACTGCTTCATTGGTTTACATAAACTGTATTTAAAAATCTATGATTTTTCTTGTGGAATTTATTAGTGGTGTTGGTTTTTTCCAGATCTACATTGTTACCTGTAGTTTTATTATATAGAGAGATTTAGCATATTGGTTTTGTTATGATAGAGCTAGCATACTCATGAACAATTGATAGTTTTCCAGATTCTAATAGGTCCAGTTTTGTGGTTATTGAAAAAAAAAGAAAGGAAAATTGAAGTCTGTGGAACTTACAGTTCTTTTTCTTTTCCCTCTTCCTACCCCTTCTTCATGTCCCATCCCTAAAATACCAAGAATATTTTTATTGAGGATTGACCTCACTGACTTGCCTTCAGAGTTTTAAAAATTATATAACAATTATAATTCCTTTAATTTTTTTTTGTCTGTCCAGTTTTCCTTGACAAAATTGCCCTCTTTTATAGCTAATAATTTTTGGTAGCTTTACCACGTATGTCTCCAAGTTATAGTAGCAGTTAATCTTCACCTGTGCTCTTGGTTGTGTGAGAGCAGTGTACAAAATAGCTTGATTTTTTTTTTTTTGGCAGATTTTCTATGAGTTTCTTTGTTATGTTCATCTTTAATTTAGAGGCACAAAGAATTAAGATTATAAAGTTATTTCCTACTCATTTGAGATAGAATTGAAGTGACAGGAATCTGGGCATGGTGGCACACATGTGTAATCCCAGCACTAGGGAGACTGAAGCAGGAGGATCTTTGTGAGTTCAAGACCAGCCTGGGCTACAAAGTAAGCTCAAGGCCAGCCTGAACTGCATCGGGAGATCCTGTCTCAAAAAGATGAAAGAAGTGAAGTGATAGAAAAGATTAAAGATAGTAGACAAAAGAAAGGAAAAACCCTAAATAACTTACTATACTGCAAGCACAGTGTGGGCAAGTGCCAGTGCCAGGATCCAAATCTGTCTGACTCCAAACTGTGTGATCCCTGGACTTTTGTGTGCCTATACACATGTATACTATTCCAGGTCCTGTACATTTACTGAGATCAGTAACCGCTTTTCCAGAATTTTATATTATTCTGGGAGAGATTATCACTGTGGTCTTCATGAGTGAAGAATTCAGGCTCTGTAAGAGTTTAGACTTTGCAGCACATTTCGAAGCAAAGATAAAACTTCTTTATGTTTTCTCTGATCCTTTCTGATTCTGTATGGTCAGAAGTTACATCTTTGTTTACATTTCTTAGAAACAGCTTTTTTCTTGCTGCTTTTCCATTAGGACCAGTAAAACTTTGTCAATTCTGTTGATGTTTGTAAAGAACCAGTTGTTTTGTAAATTTTCACTGTTGACTTTCTTTCCTTTACCTGCATTATAATCTTTGTTGGTAATTTTTTCCTAGCTCTGTTATTTTCTTTTTCTAGTTTCTTGTACCACATTGGATTAATGATTTCAGACCTTTCTCGATTGGTTTGTATGCAGTAGTGAGGATTAAACCAAGGCCTTCAGTGCGAGCCATGTTCCCACCAAACATGCCCCTCCTTTTCACGTACTGAGACAAGGCCTCAATGTCCAGGCTGGGCTCAAACGAGATCTCTTGGCCTCTGCTTCCCAGAGTGCTGTGATTAAAAGTTTGTGCCACTGTACAGAGCTGTCTTAATGTAGGCGTTTATAGCATAAATTTCTTCTTGACCACTATTTGCACTGAATATTTTAAATTTTGGTATGTGCTTTTTCTTTTCATTGATACCAAAATATTTTCTCTTAATCATCTTCTGTCACCCATTGGTGATTTAAGAGGTTTTTATTTAATTTCCACATACCTGCAAATTTTGTGTTTCATTCCATTGTGGTTAGAGAAGATACTCTGTATTACTTTCACCTTTTAAAAGCTTACTGATACTTGTTTTTTTGTTTAATGTCATCTAATTTAGAGAATGCTGCTGTTTTGGGGTAGAGGATTCCGTATAGGTCTGTTACATCTAGTTGGTTTGTAGAGTTGTTAAAATGTTGTTTTGTTATATATTTTTTTGTCATGACTGCAAAAAACTAATATGCCATTTTGATTGCCTGCTCATTTATTTTTCTGTAACTTTTTATTCGTTGTTTTTTTGTTGTTGTTGTTGACCAATATGGAGATTACATTTAGCATTCTCCTACTTCATTATACTTGAGGTTTTGTTTTTGAGACAGAGGTTCTCACTGTGTAGTTCAGGTTGACCTGAACTCATGTAGCTCAGGGTGACTTTGAACTCACAATGATTCTGCAACCTTAAGAGCTGGTCCTAGATGTGTGTGCCAACATGCCTGGCTACATTTAGCATTCTAAACTGATGACAGTCAAGGTTGTATTGATCCTGATTTACCTTCAGTAGCATACAGAACTACTTACCTATAGATCTAGTTCTTCCCCTTGATTTTGTTACAAATTAAACACTTATCTGTTGTATGTTCTTTAACATGTTAGTTACTGTCTTACGCATTTGATTTTTAGAACCATGTGTGAAGGAAGTAAGCTGCAGACCACAGCTGTAACAGCGCTGGCTTTCCTGTTCATCTGGGCAGCCGGCATCTCTGATGCTCTTTTTTCCTTTAGATGGCTTTGAGCCAGAGCACATTGTAGCAAATGATTATGGTACAAATTCATGTGGACCTTTTGTAGTTTCCCTTAGTTAATGTTCATTCAGCTTCTTGGATTTATAGATTGATATATTTTTGGCAAATTTAAGTTTGGGGCCACTATTTCTTCAAATGCTCTGCATCCTTCCCCTCCTGGAACCCCGCAGCACACGGAGTGCAGTCCGAGTGCTGTGCCAGTTTCCTTAGATTCTGTGTATTGCCCATTTTTTATTTAGGACGTCATTCTTTTGGTTTCCCACATTGTTCATTGTCCATAGTGTCCTTCAGCTCTACAAATTTAAGGAAGTTACAGGCTTTTGTTTAGTAAACCCAGTGTCTCTTTTCTCCGTGTTAGTTCTACTTTCTTTATTCACTGTGAATGGGCAATACCTTCTTGTTTATTTATGTTTTGTAATTTTTTGTTGTGGGCTGGGCATTTTGAATGTCGTAATATTATTAACTCTGGAAATCAGATTCCTTTTCCTCTTAGAGCTTACTATTACTGCTAATTGTGGACTGTACCAGTTATTGTTCAGTGACTCTTCCGTACAGTTTCAGCAAAGTCTGCATTCTCTACCTGAGTGCTCCATCCCATTAACTGTTGACAGAGGTACCTGTAAATAACAAATTTCATAACCCTTTCTTTATTAACCACTGCCTTGCTTCTAAGTTATTAGATTCCAGAGCTCTTTTTTTTTTTTGGTACCGGGAATCGAACTCAGGACCTTACTCTGGCCAGGCAGGCACTTATGCCACTGAGCTATATCTCTGGCCCATAGAGTTCTCAAAACATGATATCTGATAGCTTTGGTGAACTCATTTGCTGCTTCAGTGGAGATAGAGATTTTTAGAGTTCTCTACTCTGCCATTTTTGGTGACTTCAGCCTGATTCGTTTTTATGGAAAATAATCCCTAGTTTATCAGTTACTTAACAAAAAGCAAATTTTTAAAAAGCTATCCTATGTATAGATGATGAGTAAGTAAAGATATCTTTATTCTTATTTATTAGTTCTGAAGTGATTATATCTCAGAATCTAAAAAGATACAGTTTCATTTTAAAACTACTCTGAAATATTGTGTCATGTCTTCTTTAACGAAACTTAAGTCTGTTGGGAAAGAGCAAGACAAAAGTACAGCACATTGGCTTCTCTTTAAAATGTTTCTTGTGTAGCCAGATACGGAGGTGCACACCTGTAATTCCAGCACTTGAGAGGCTGAAGCAGGAGGGTCGCCTCAAGTTTGAGGCCAGCCTGGGCTACATACAAGACCCTGTCTCAAAAAATAAATAAAAAACAAACAAGGAAATAGTTTCTTATTTTAAAACAAGGTTTCTCAGCCTCAGACTGGCTTAGATAAATCTTTGTGTGTGTGGAGATGGCCTGAACATTATAAGCTGTTCAGCAGCATCCCTGAATTCCACCACGATGCCAGTAGCGCCTCTCTAGGCCAGAAATGCATCTAGACGTTGCCAAATTGTCTAGAGAACTTGTCCCTAATTAAAAGCCTTTGTTTTAATGTAGAATTTATGACAAGACTATAATTTATAATTGGCTTATGTACTTCCCAGGGATTAGCAATGTTTTCTTTTCCCTTCATTTTACAAAGGAATCAGTTTTGCAGAGGCTAGCATTTTTTGAGCAGTTCTTTTGGACGTTAAAGAATGTGAATGGAAAAAAACAAGAAAAAAAGAGCGAGAAATGCTCTTTTTTTTTACTCTCATTAATATTAATTAGTACTATGACTTCAAGTAAATTTGTGGTATTGTCTATAAATTAATCAAATACTACACTATAATTGTACTTATCTAAATACTAATATCTGAAATATCTACTTGTATTTATCTAAATACTACAATTCAAAAGAAAAATGATTCCTATATATGTAATAGATTAAGCCCATGAAACTAGTTATTTTTTGCTTGCTTGATCATCTTTATCTTGTTCTGCAAAGGGACATAAGATGAGTGTATCTAAAATAATTATATATTGGTGATGATAATTCTATGATGTTTTACTACATTGCTGTATTTTGTTTTGTTTTGTTTGTTTGTTTTTATTTTTTTTGTCAGGTGAGAACTCACTATGTAGCCCAGGCTGCCTTCAAATTTGTGGTGCTCCTCCTGCTTGAGCCTCCTGAGTACAGGGATTACAGGTGTGCACCACAACACCTGGCTTATATTACTGTATCTTTAAACCAAAAAACTTTTATCCTAAATTTCGTTTATAGCTACCCCTTACAGCATATTCCAGCTCCAAAAGAAGATATTCTTGAAGTTACTTTTATATGGTATTTTCTTCTGTGTTACAAATATTTAAAAACTGTCTCATACAGCTTTATGTTATTAGAGACATGGAAGTCTTGCCCCATAACTTGTTTATAATTGTTGAAGTTGGTTGGTATATTCCAGTTGTTGAAGTTGGTTTATAATTGTTGAAGTATATATCATTGTCCTTTTTTAACAACTATATCCTAAACCCCATTCTGAATTATTCCTTGATTAGTTGATTCTAGAGGTAGCTCATCTGAAACTGTAGTTCAAAATCCTTTATTGATTGTGATTTAATCTTATTAGAGATATTGCATGGTAGGAATATTGATTATCTAGATTCTTGGTAAATAGAAATATTTCTGTTGCAAGTCAATAATTACATCCAGGACAGTTCAGAAATAACATTTATTTCTAATCTGCTGTAGGTCAGATTAACCAAAAATATAGTGTATTTGAAACTAACCCAATACTTCGTTTGTTGTTTGTTTGTTTAGCTGTTGTTTTTTGAAACGGGGTCTTTCTGTGCACTTTAGACTGGCTTTGAGCTCACCAGCCCAGGCTGGCCTCGAAGTTGCATCAATCCTGCCTCAGCCTCCCAAATGGTGGGATTATAGACATGCACCACCGTGTCTATAGTCATCACTTTTTAATGTAGTTTGTTATGCTGTAGGTTTTTAAAAAACGTCTTTCCTGCAGTTCTAAATGCTTCTGAGTTTTTATAGTATGACATATTCTAAGCAATCCTTAATCCTTGATTTGTAGTATTCATGCTAAACTTGAGAGTTTAGATGATAATTGACTTCAAAGATAATTTTTTAATAACAATCAGTATCAGTTGGTTTTCAATTTTAATAAGACTTAGTGTAAATAGGACTCAACTCATTTGGAATCATGGTTTACTAGGTATTTGGAAGGTGAAATCAGTACTTGGTGTAAAATTTTTTTTTGAAACTTTTTTTTCCCATATTGCTCTGGCAGGCCCCAAACTCCTGGACTCAAGCAGTCTGGTAATCAAGACAGCAGGCTTGTACTGCCCTGCTACACTGATACGGAAACTGTATGCTTTATTTATATATTTAATCTGAAATTATAACTAATTTCCTTTGTGTTTATAGCTGTAGCGCCAGTTGTGCCTGATTTAAGTAGTGACATTGACACTAGTAATTTTGATGACTTGGAAGAAGATAAAGGAGATGAAGAAACGTTCCCTATTCCTAAAGCCTTTGTTGGCAATCAGCTACCTTTTGTAGGCTTTACATATTATAGCAACCGTAGGTAAGTAAGTGATTATAGGGTGGGTGTGACTTCATTATCTCCATACTATTTTCTTGGGGATAGCTGAAGTTCATTTTAAAATAGATTTAATGTTATATGCATTATACTATTTTACAGCGTTGGATAATATTGTAGTATTTTATATTTGATTTGTTTTAGTCTTGTTCATGTTCAAGATATTATTTTTCACAAATTTTTTGTTGAATGATACACTGTATCATCTCAAGCAACAACAATTTTTATAGGTCAAGGGGTGCTGCTACTACTGATACTTTGGTCAGTGTTGTCATCTAAAGAGCTATGGTTTATAATACATTTTGGCTAAAGATAGAGACTTTCCTAGCTTTATCATCATTGTATTGATTTTATCCAAGGTCCAGAATTTTAGATCTTTAAAAATCGATTCCTACCCAAACCATATAATGAATTTGCCATGTATTAAACATCTAAAATTACCTATACTGTGATGTTGCATAAGTAACCTTAACCTTTATGCCTTTACTTCCTCAACAATTAGGGATAATAATGACAATAATAGTACTTGTTTCATAGGGTTTTAGTAAGGGTGAAATAAATACCAGAACACAGTAAAGCACTCAGAATAGAGTCTTGCATGGAGTAAGCACTTACTGCTAGTTATTATTGCCATTAATATGAGTTAGTGTTAGCCTTAATCTTTACAGAAGTACTTCAGATATGAGTGTTCTTTTTATTAGTGTATATTTCAGTATATAGTGATCACCTTCCTCATGGGGAGTTGGTACATGTACATAATACATCTTAATTCTTTTTAATTCCCCCCTCCTTTCTCCTCCCTTTACCCATTTGCAAAAGATCTATCTCCCTATTAACATTATTTCACAGCTCAGCGGTGTCGCACCTGCTTGGCAAGCACAAGGTCCTGAGTTTGATTCCCAATACCAAAACCAAAAATTACCTCGGTGTGTTGGGCATTCATTTATTCATATTTGATGACTTTATGTTATGTATGTACACATACACACATGTGCATTCTAGGCACTAGTTTCAAGGAGAAGGATGAATGAAGTACATGTTTCTTAGTCATTTTCTTTTCATTTAAATACAATCCCTGAGACCCACCACTTAAGGGAAGAGAGGTTTATTTTGGCTCTCAGTTTGAGCCCATGGCCAGCCAGGCAGAAACAGCACACACAGTGAAAGGGCCTCGGTGGTGAACAGTTGCTCCTGTTGTAGCAGCCAGGCAGCAGAGAGTGAAAGCAAGAGTTGGGGAAGGAGATAAAGCCTTCCAAGTCACATCCCTGTGAACTGCCTGTGCTGGCCAGGCCCCACTCCTAACAGCACCTGCGGCTGTGGATTCCTCAAGGATGAGTCTGCTGGTGGGTGCAGCCCTGCATGGTCCGCTTACCTCTTGAAAGCCTCACCTCCAAACACAGGCGCTTGGGGGCCCTTCTAGATCTAGACCATAGCAGTGTCAGATACGCTTTTGATGCTTACGCCCTAGTGAGGCTACAATGTAGAGTGCTAAGTACTACTTATGGAAAAGCTAAGCACTGTCATGTATTTGGTCCTATTCTTCAGTTTTCCTTGTATTTATAGTTCATAATTCAGAATAATTTTTAAGTTTCTTAAAAGTAGAAATTCTTAAATGGCAGCACTGTTAATTTTCTTAAGTAACTGGTTATTACCTGAACAGGTGAAAGTATGGTTGCTTTTAATAAAGAATTAAAATATTCATGAATTTTTATAGTATGTCAGTATATTTGAATAGACTGGTATGACATGGAAAACTTGTGAAATTTTTTCTCTGAAATACAGACATACTTTTAGTTGCTATGAGCAAAGATATTCACTGCTGAACCATAGCTGAATTAAACATGGTTGAAAATAACCTGGTGGTGATGCCTGTAATCCCTCCACTGGGGGCTCTGAGGCAAGACCTTCACCATGAATTTGAGGCCAGCCTGGAACACATAGTGAGGTCCCATCTAAAAGGCGACTTAGAGACCTAGACTTTCTGTGAAAGCAGTGTTATAATACACAAAAGCAGCTTTCAGAAAAAAGCAAGTGGAAACATGTATGGCCTGTGTAGGTGGTGTCGTTCTGTTGCCACTGATGATTTCCCACAACTTACTAATTTTGTAAAAGGCTAAATTTCAGCTTTAGTTATATAGGGTATTAAGTTTAGAAGACATTATACAGATCAGGTGAAGATCTGATCTGTATAATTCAGATTCTGCAGACATTTCTGTGTACTTTACAAATGTGCCAGACTTCCATATTGAATTTCTGGAGCATTTAATAGTGGAATTAAATTGCATTGTATCTAAAATTTGTCATTTGTTACATGGGACTTCTACAGACTTACTGTGTGTCTGCTATTATTGTCTACTAGTTATTTGAATTTGTAAGTTGATCTCTTTTTTCCAAGAAAATTAGGAAGTGGACTTAGGAAGTGACATATTTCTATCCTTTTAGATGACTGTTATGGATGTTTAACAGTACTTAAAGGACCCTTGATTATCTTCTATTCATTCCTAATTACTACCCAGTCTGTTAACAACTGCCCTGGCAGCTGTGCGGTGTACTGCAGCTGTTTATCTCTTTTTGACAGATTATTCATGGTGGAAATAATAGTATTGGTAGTGGTAGCCTCATGAAGATAGTACCAGAAGCAGCAGCAACGGTACCTTACTTTTACATAACATTGGTAGCTTGAACATTTTATCACATATACAATCTATTTAGATCTACTTGATAATTTCATAAGACATCTAAAGATCTTTTAAGACTAATGACTTTATTATGTATATGCAGTTCTGTACATTGAATTTAAAGAACTATTCAAGGGTAGGACTCTCCCAAATTTAAAGAATATCACTAAGATTTTGGTTCTGTTATTTTAGTTACTTAGACAAAAACTCAAATTTTTTTTTTTAACCCAGGAAGGCAAGTGTTTTGCTAAAGGAAAGTTGGGTGCCTGGAAGGTAGTTGTGCACATGTCTACCCGTAGAGATAACAGTTCCTTATTAACAATCCCTTATCCCCAGTTCTTAAATTCAAAAAGCTCTGGAAAATGGAAAACTTCTAATTATTATTCATTTGGTGAACAAACATGTCATAAGTTAGTCTCATGGACATGGAAAACACTGATCTAAAACTATATTTTTAATTTATACTGCTTAGTATATTCATGTTTTGCTATAGGAATGTTAAGTGATACGATTATTGGGTGCTGCTTAAGATTTATTTGCAATTCTGTTTAACATAGGCATCATTTTTGTGTTATATTTCTAAAATAAAAGTATGAACTTGTATTTAATTTTGAAAAACACCCAGCTAAGTATAATACTGAACACAGAGTAAGTATATAGTATTTGTCATTGGATAGTAAAGACTTCTCTGTTTGCTTTTTTTTTTAAACCTCAACCCCTCCCACCAGACACTTACCTTCAGCAAATCCTAATGATAACAGAACTAGCTCTAATGTGGATAAAAGCTTGGTAAGTATTTTCTTATTAAAAATTGTTTTGTGAATAAAGTATTTGTGCACATGATCACATGAAGTAGTCTTGCTTGTGTTCTTACTTGTTTCCTCCCTGGTTGGATTTCTTGCCTCAATATCATTATCAGTGAAATGAATATCAATATCAAATGAAATATTTTATGTAGAATCAGAAAACTCTTAAACTGCTGCACAGATTGGCAGTAGTTTCCTTTGTATTTTTATTTTTATTTTTATTTATTTATTTTTTTTGAGACAGGGTCTCGCTATGCAGTTCAGGCTGGCCTTGAGCTTGCTTTGTAGCCCAGGCTAGTCTTGAACTCGCAACGATCCTCCTGCATCAGCCTCCTGAGCGCTGGGATTACAGGCATGCGCCACTATGCCCAGCAGTAGTTTCCTTTTTAATCTTTGTAATTACAAATGTATGATAAGTCTTTTTTTTTTTTTTTTTTTTTGCGGTACTGGGGATTGAACTTGGGACCTCACACTTGCCAGGAGGGCGCTTATGCCACTGAGCTATATCCCCAGCCCAGTCTTATATTTTTAAAGATCTTATCAGGAAAAATGGATGACAAAAGATTTAAATGAACCAATTTTTGCTTTAGTAAAATGGGCATTGACATGAAGATTACACTTTCACACTTCAGTGTAGAGCTCAGTGACCCTAAGAACTTACAGTTTTGCAGCTATCATCAGCATCCATCTCTGGAACGTTTTCATGAGCCCAATCTAAAAATCTGTATCATCAAAGAATAATCCCCCATCTTAATCTTCTCCAGTTCCTAGTTGCCAACATTCTACCATTATCTGTCTCAGTGAACTTGAATATTATACCATCCTTGTATAAATACATTTTCTGTGGCTCTTCATTCAGCCTGATGTATTCAAGGTTCATTCATGTTGCAGTATACATCAAAATTTCTTCCTTTTTAAGGCTGAATGATATGTTTTTTACCACGTTTTGTTTTTGCATTTATTAAATGAAAAAAGTTTTGAGGACTGTTACACTGCAAATATTAGTAGGGGGGATAGTAAAGATGCTGAAGGATCTGCTGATTAACAGTGGAAAGCACTTGCTCCTATACTAAAGGGACAAGGTGAGAAAATCTTGTATTAGCTCAGGGAAAGCCGGGTATCAAAGATGAAGAACACCGAACACTACTAGAAGAACCACAATAAGGCAAGAAGGGTCCTGTTGGTATCTCCCATGGTCTGAGACCAACCTTTAAATCATAAAATGACAGAGCCCAGCTAAGTTTGTAGATTTTAAGAACAGAGGATAGATCCTTAAGACTTCTTGGAGCTGGGGAAATGAAGAATAATCACTTATTTAATTTGTTCACTGAGAAGTAAATTTTAGTTGTGAATTATTGCTTGTGTTCATGAGACAGAGTTTTGAGTTTGCATGAAGTAGGACTTTTGTGGAGAAGAAATTAGTAGTAATTATCTGGCGATCCTTAGAGGATTCTTTACTGTAATCTGTATGTGTTAATTAAGGAGCAGAAGAGTAGCAACCACATTTTAAAAGCTGATCCAATTACTCTCTTTCCTCTTTCTGTCTGATATATTTTACTTCTAAATGTAAGAGAACCATATGATAAAAAGAGAAAGTGAAGGAAAGGCATCTTTTTAAAGTTTTCCATCCCAAAGAGCTCTTTGGCAAGTTCTATAACTGACAAAGGCTCAGAAATCATTAAAATAAAAACTTTAATCTACGAAAGGTAACAGTAAAGTTTCGCTATAACTCAAGCTCTTATTGTCTATAGGGTTAAAGGTATATTAGAACTTCAAAAATACTCGGCCAGATGTGGTGGTACATGTCTATAATCTCAGCACTCTGGAGGCTGAGGCAGGCGGATTGCTGATTTTGGTGATCTTTTAAACTTCTGTTTGTGACTACTATCTTTTATCATTTGCTTTGTTAATAACACAAGGGAAGATCACAGTTTGCATTGAACTAGGACTGTGCACTAAAATTAGCTAATTTTTCAACTCTTCCTTGGAAGTCTTTCACCTGAGATGTTAGTGAGCAACTTTGTAATTGGAAATAGAGCGAATAATTTTCATCTTTATTCTTTGCAGTATTTGACAATGACTAGTCCTTATTTTTCTTCTTTGCTGCATTTGACACTATTCCCTTGTGTTTGGAACTAACTTTATAATTCTTTTATGTTCCTATTATTTCCTTCTTGCCTCTTTAAATTTTATTTTCAGTCCTCTTTTTTTTCTTCCTCTGGTCACTAAATTATTAAATGTTTCCCAAAGTTGTGATCTCAACTCTACTCATTTCTATAGGTAATTTTATGCATGCCCAGCCTGTTTCTTTGAGGTCCACAATCTGAGTCTCTTCCTTCCTGGATGCATCGATGAGGCCAAAGCTAAACTCAGAATTTTCATTTCTCTGTACTCTTCCCAGCAATAATTTGTTTCTTGTCCTTCATAATGGCACTATATCTGTTTTTTATCTAATCAGTCTCCAGGGCTTCTATTCTACTTTCAAATTGTCAGATTCATCCATTTCCTTCTCATGCCGATAGCCTCTGCGCTCTATGAGATTTATATTCTCTCTTACCTGCACTGTTTCAGTAGGCTATGAACTGGTTGCTTTTCTAGAGTTTCAGTGTCACTTTATCCTGTTCATCTTATTGTTATTGGTGTACTGTTTCTGAGGTGACAGTATTAAGTCACAAATTTCTTTTTTTTCCCTCTCAGATTTTATTGGTACATTTTAGATATACATAATGATCACATTCGTCACAGAGAATTTGTACCTGTACGTGATATGACTTGTTTTTTTCCTATTCCCTACCCCTCCTTTAACCCCTCATCCCTACTTAGAAAAGCTTTGTTTACATTTTTCCTTCCTTTTTTGTTTCTTTTTTTTTTTTTTTGGTGTGTGTGTGGCAGGGCCTCGCTGTGTAGTCCAGGCTGGCCTCAAACTTGTAGTGATCCTGCTGTGTGCTAGAATTACAGACGTGCACCACCACACCTGGCCATTTTTTCCCTCTCTTTCTTTCCCCTTTTTTACTTTTCCCTTGTTTCCACCCCCCACCCCTCTCCATTTGAACATTTTCTTCCTTGTCTTGGTTACTTTTCTAAGTAACATCAATGACCCCACTCCACCGGTACCAAATTCTGTCTTGGTTACTTTTCTCTCACTGCTGAGACAAAATACCTGATGCCCAAAATGAAGGAAGGAAAGGTTTATTTAGCTCACAGTTTGTAGAGGTTTCAGTCCATACTGGGCTGGTTCCAAGGCAGAGTGACCCATGACAGAGATCAAACAGCAAAAACAAGAGCAAAAGGGAGGAATGGTGGCAAGCAGCCTCTTTCCCCTCCCTTATATTGTACGCAGGCTGCCCGCCCCAGGGCCGGTGTAGCACTCACACCCAGAATCCCAGCATTGGAACGTGGATCAATCACAAAGCCTAGAAGCCCACCCCATGACAGCATGAGGCTTTGGGGGACATACAGACACAAACATTCCACCCATCCTCTTTCACAATACCTATTACACATTTTGGTCCTTCTTTATACTTTGAATTTCTCACACCAGAGAAACAATGAAGTTACCTAGAGGTTAACATCCCCAGCTGTTTTTAGTGTGTTCATGGTCCCATTTACTTTTTGAGGTGAGATTTGAAGGTTTGAATCCCTGTATTTATTCTGTGATCTGCTCGTCTTTCTTTCTCCACACCTCCCAAATGTATTTTCTTCTGCTTTATACTAGAGTGTTCATTCTAGTAAAAATGCTGCCTTTTGACCACCACTGGTAGGTAAATTTCTCTTCTTGTAGACCTTCAAGCATTATGTACTCTTGGCAGAATTAGAATTGACCTTTTCTCAACTTTAGAACATACTGCATACAACTTTCTTATCTCTTACCTGGTTAAATTTTGTGCAGATACTTTGGGATTACTGTAGGTTCTTAAGGCAAGAGGATCTCAATTTCAGCCCCACGCTGGGCAGCCTAGCAACTTGAAGTTTAAAAAAAAAAACCAAAAACCCCATCTGGAAGTTTAAAAAATTAAATGAAAAGGGCTAAGTTACAGCTCAGTGCAAAGACTACAGGTTTAGTACTCAATACCACCAAAAAAATTTTTAAGACTGTATTAGTGGGGTGTATTGTAATATTTTGATACAGGTATTATAAATCACCTCCTATTTCTTTGTATCCCAGGATTTAGCTATTAGCTTCACAAGAACAAGGATAAAACTGAATGTTTTGATTGTGTTACTGATAACCTAACATGATGTCTCGGGTGGTAGTAAATGTTACTTGTTAAATTAACACAAAGAAAATTAATTATTTTCTAAACAGGTATAAAATGGTAAACTTGTTATTTTAAAGTTATAAAAATTATTAGAGTGAAGGTTTTTGTCTTCCAATTAAAGCAGGAAAGTTTGCAAAAAACAATCTACAAGCTGGAAGAACAGCTGCATAATGAAATGCAATTAAAAGATGAAATGGAACAGAAATGCAGGTGAGAATTAGCTTTTAGAAGTTATATATAATGAATAATTGTAAAGCTTACATTCCATGAACACTTGAAAGTAAATAGATATAAGGATATAAACATTGCTACTAATGTACATCCATGAAAAATATTTTGGCTAGAATTAAGTAATATTTATGTTGGCATTAGTTATAGATGTATTTTCCTCCAAATATTTAAAATACATTTTTTGCTAATAGTCTTTATTTTTTAAAAAGCTCTGAGTGCTTCTAATTCATTTAATAACTTTGTAGTGGGATTGTAGACTGATTATTACTTGCATTTGTTTTCTTTTGAAAATGTAAGTGTTTAAGACTGTGTCTTTTCTGAAAGTTGTATCTTCATGTCCAAAATTAATCTATCTCCCCTGGTAAGTAGAATAAATCAGACATGCGAACTTAAATATTACGATTTATTTTATATGAGAAACACAAAGTATAAGTAATTTAAAGAGCAAAATAAAAGACAAGATATGAAACAGGGAGCTAAATCTTTTGCAAATGAGAAGGGGCCAGAAAGCTCGAGCAGGGCAGAAGGAAGGGGGAGTGAAGTGAAGCCCGAGCACAGCCGCCAGGGTTTTGGGGCTTTACCCGCAGGGGAGCTCGGCTCTCTTGGGGTTGTCTTCCTCTGTCCTGCTTTTAGTCTCTGCCCACGAAGGAACTGGAAGAATTTGTGAAGAGGATTTAAAAGGAAGGAGGCTAGAAACAAATTTTGTCTAGCATTCACCACCACTACCATATACAGATTAAATCAGGACTGATTCTAGTCTACTTCTCTGCATTCAGATCACTTTAGTTACATTCGTTCGTTAAACAAAAACTCTAGTTTGCCAGAGAATGTGCTCGCCAGTAGCATAACACTTAAGCCAGACATTGTCCCTGTTCACATGAACGTATATTGATACGGACAATAAGTTATTATAAATAAGTGTGGTAAATGGTAAGATGGAGAGAAAATGAAATGAAACAGGAGTATATTCAAGAGCACTGTATGTCTGAAGATGCCCACACTGTCGGGAGCAATCGGGTGACACTAGAAGCAGAAGGGTGCTTGGGAAATATTGGGGAAGGGGTTAAGATGTTCCTGTAAGAGAGAAGCGCCTGGGAGGACTTGATGCGAGAGGAGGACTTGATGCAAGAGAGCCCGACAGCCAGTAAGATCTGAGGGAAAGAAAAGCCCGAGGGGAAGTTGGAAAGGTCAGCAGGGTCCAATTTTTTTGTTTGGTTTTTGTCCTGTTTTTAGGAATTATCTTGATTTCTTTAATTTGTTATAAGTGTGTATGTGCAGTACATGAAGAGTGACCCGTCATGGGGCAGTGGTGCGCACAGAGCGCCTCGTGACCCTTCGACCTCCCTCCCGCCCCTCCCCCCGCTCGGTGTCTTGCGCCCTTTACCGTTTGTTAAGAGATCTGTCTCTCTGTTTCCTATGTCTTTCAATCTTGTTCTTTAATTTATTGAATTTCTCAGACAAGGGAAACCATGTGATAGTTAAACTTTTATGTCTGATTTGTTTCACTTAACAGGGGAACAGGTTAGTTCTGGACATGAAGGAGGAACTTGATGAGACATCCACATGAACATGTTACATACACAGTATAGGTTTAAAATTCAGAATAATGTCCTAAGCCAAAGAAAACAAATTGTGATGGTGATAATACTCTTTCAGTTGATTTCAAAATGTTCCCACATTGGCACATGATGGACAGAGATCCGTGGCGCAAAAATGATTTTAATAAAACCTAAAAAAAGTAAGGAATGTAGGTGTTCAGTTCTGGTCGGGAAATGAACATTTTAAATCTGTATTGTTTTCGTTTTTACAGAACTTCAAACATAAAACTAGACAAGATAATGAAAGAATTGGATGAAGAGGTACTGTTTCATTTCCCAGTCTTGATTTTCAAGTGAAAGTTTTACTTTTTGAGATTTTCCCCCTTTTCAGATTTATTTCCTGAGAAAGTTGATTGTGAATTCTTAATTAAAACAGAACCAGGTAAGTAAGATGAAAGCCTCACTTTGGTTAGAGATGGAGGTTCAGGTGGTGCTGATTACACTGCAGTTTTCCTTTGTACAGTTTTATTCTATGACCACGTTCAAACATGAGCACATAAATGTCAGTAGTCTCCCCCTTCTCCATCTGTCACATCTGTCACCTATTTTTAGATAGGGCCCCATTATGTTGTCTAGTCTGGCCTCTTAACTCATGGTCCTCCTCCTGCCCAGTCTCCCCTTGTGCTAGAATTGTAAGTGTGCTGCCTTTTTTTTTTTCTTCCCCCTTGAAGGGAGGTTCTCACAGTGTTACCAAGGTTAGTCATGAGCTCCCAGGTTTGAGCAGTCCTCTCACATCAGCCTCATAGGCATGCACCACTGTGCCTAACCTGTTTAGTGGTTCTTGATCCTTGAAAAATGGACAAGATGCAAGAGATAAAAATTGAATCTGGAACTATACCAAAAAGAGAAAAATATAATTTAAACACTTTAAAAGGATTAATACTGATATCTCATGTGATCAAATGGGAAATACATTGACCTTAGAACTATTAGTATTGTCCTTGGCTATCTACCAAAAATGTTTGTATTATCAGAGAAACATAGTATGAATATTTTGGATTCTGGGAAGAGTTAAGACACAATACCACAAACTTAATCCATATAAGGAAAACTGAATAAATTGGACTTAAAATTAACAACTTTATTTATTTATTTTTTTTATTTTAAAGACAAAAGAATGGAGACATATGAACCAGAATAAGCCATAAACAATACGGAAAATACAAAATTATACAGAATATAGTAGGGAATTAGCACTGGATGTTGTATTACATAATGTTATCTTCACGTTAGTTAACATATAAACATTAAAGGAAATACCAAATTATCGAGAAGATAGGGAATTAGCACTGGATGCTGTGTAATATAAAGTTATTTTTACTTCTGTTAATACAAAAACGACTGAGGAAATACAAAATTATAGAGAATATAGAAGGGAATTAGCTGTGGATGCTGTCCTACATAGTGTTACCTTCACATTTGTTACTCAGTTACACAGATGATGGCCCATTTGATCATTCAATTTTCTTCTCCCTCATCTCTGTTGCCCTACCACGCGATCTGTGATAATAACTGTACTCCTGGGTTTATCTATATCCTTGGACTCTTGCCTTGGGAAGAGATATAGCTACCTTAGACTATACTATAACATAAATGGGTGTATACAAACTGCCATGGTCGGAGGTGGAAAAGCACCTATGCGCACAGTGGACCGTCCAGCTCCGCCCCATGGCCGTGCTGTGGGTGGGGGCGAGTCCAGTCCGTGGGGTGCCCTCAGCGAGGCCCACAGCAGAGCAGTTTAGTAAAAGAGAAAAAAATGACAATTTATAAATGGAAAAATAGGCTGGACATGGTGGTACACGCCTGTAATCTCAGCACTCAGGAGGCTGAGGCAGGAGGATTGTTGCAAGTTCAAGACCAACCTAGGCTACAAAGTGAGCTCAAGGCCAGCCTGAACTACATAGTGAGACCCTGTCTCAAAATGACTATATATATATATATATATATATATATATATATATATATCTGGAAAAATATTTGCAAACTATGTATCTACAGAATTTGTACCTAGAATATTTAATTTTCTAAGCTTACCAATATATAATCCAGTATAAAAATTGATAAAAGAAGTATAATGATACCTCTTTTCACAAACTCAGTTTTCTCCATGATTCTGGTCACAAATCAGATTTCTCCATAAAAGAAAGAACCAAGAATAATGTCCTGGACAAGACAAGTCAGATTTCTCCATAAGGTCAACATTGGAACTAACCATTGAATTTGATTAGGCTCTCATCCAACTCAGTTTGTGACCAAAATTGTAGAAGTAATCAAGTTCACGAACTGAGGTACCACTGTAATATGAATGACAAACAAGTGAAAAGATGGACCAGTCATTAGCAATTTGGCAGTCAATGAATTCTGTAGCCATTAAATAAGTATAAATTGTAGCAGTTACAAACTGGCAGAATATAGAGAAACTGGATCTCTTATACATTGCATTTGAGGATATAGGATGGTACAGACATCCTGGCAAACCGTTTGGCTTTTTTCCTAAAAAGCTAAACGTACATATTACTCAGCAGTTCCACTCTCAGGCATTTTCTCAGAAAAATGAAAACTTACATCTTCACAAAAGAACTGTGTACTACTGTTCATAACAGTGTTACTCATAATAGCACAAAACTGAAAGTTGCCAAAATGTCCTATAATAGGTGAGTGGGTGAGCACTTTGGTATATCTGTACCACTCAGGGCTAGTCCACTATTGATACAATTCAAATAGATTTTAAATTAAAACCATAAGGTCTTAGAATTAGAAAGACCCTATTGATCTGTGTCACATTTATAAATCTGACAGCATTTTCCTTAAAAAGTAATTTTTAAAATTGTACGGATTTGGATATTTTTACTTTAACCCTTCAGTCCACTGTAGATTTTTTCCTAAAAATATTTCCTTCATTACTTTTGTTTTGTCTTTCTGAGACAGGGTGTCTCTCTGCAGTTCAGGTCAGCCTTGAGCTCACTTTGTAGCCCAGACTGGTCTTGAGTGTACAACAATCCTGCGTCCACCTCGCAAGTGCTGGGGTGCAGGTGTGCGCCACCATGCCGGCCACCTCCATTGCTTTTTAATAGACATTTGTAAGTAGACATGGAGGCATCTTAGAAAAGGTGCTGCTGAGACAGCAGCAGGAGACAGAGGGGCCGGTGCACTCCGAACAATTTAGTACCGTTTCAGTTTTGCATAACTTACCAAATATGTGATTTTCTTTTTTCAAAAATAGGGCTTTATCTCAATCTGATGAAAGCTATCTATGACAAACCAACAGCCAATATAATTCTAAATGGGCAAAAACTGAAACTTTCACTCTAAAATTGGGATGTCCACTATCACCACTCCTATGTAGTATAGTTCTGGAAACATTAGTCAGAGCAATTAGGTAAGAGAGAGAAATAAAAGGGATAAAAATACAAAAGGAAGTAGTTAAACTATCATTAATTGCAGATCACATCATACTCTATGGAAAAAGACCCTAAAAACTCCACAAAAAGTGTTTAATAACCAAATTCAGTAGCGTAGCTGTATATAAAGTCAACACTCAAAAAATCAATAGCATTTCTGTATACAACAAACACACTGAGAGAGAAATTAGGGAAACCACACCCTTCACAACAGCATCCAAAAAAAAAATTTTAGGAATGAATCAAAGAAAATACAAGATCTATACTTTGAAAATTACAGTGCTCTAAATTTCTCTCATAGAACTAGAGAAAACATTCCTAAAATTAATTTGGAACTAAAAGAGACTTAGAATAGGAAAAGCAATTCTGAGCAACAAAGGCAACACAGGAGGCATTACAATCCCTGACTTGAAACTGTACTACCGCTACTGTCATAAAATCAGTGTGACACTGGCAGAGAAACAGACCCAAGGGGCCGGGGATGTAGCTCACTGGCACAGTGCCTGCCTGGCAAGTGCAAGGTCACGAGTTCAATTCCTGATACCAAAAAAAAGGCCAAAAAATAGACCTGAGGATCAGTGGAACAGATTAGAAGATGCAGACACAATTATGAACACACTCAGCCACTTTATCTTTGACAAAGTGGCCAAACATGTTCACTGTAAGAAAGAAAGGTTCTTTAATAAATCGTACTGGAAACACTGGCTCTCTACATGGCTCTCTACAAACTAGATCCATGTCTGTTGCCGTGCACTAAACTAAGTCAAAATGGATCAAAGATCTAAATATTAAAACAGAAACACCAAATCTCCTGGAAGAGAAAGTAGGTGGAAATCTTGAAAACATAAGTGTAGGCAGAGTTCATGAACAAAACCCAAACAGCGCATGATCAACAACTGCCTCAGCCTTTCGAGTGCTGGGATTACAGGTGCGCACCACCATGCCCAGCTGTCTGATTTTTTCTTTTTTCTTTTTATTTATTTATTTATTTTTTGGGGGGGTCTTTTTGAGACAGGGTCTCACTGTACGGTTCAGGCTGACCTTGAGCTCACTTTGTAGCCCAGACTGGCCTTGAACGCACAACGATCCTCCTGCCTCAGCCTCCCGAGTGCTGGGATTACAGGTTTGTGCCACCACACCCAGCTAGTGTCTGGTTTTTTTGTTAAGAACAGAATACCCACTAAAGTAAGTGACAAATATTAATTGCAGTGATTTAACTTCTGTCCAATTTCAGGGGAATCAAAGAAGAAATCTAGAATCGACAGTATCTCAAATTGAGAAGGAAAAAATGTTGCTACAACACAGAATTAGTGAATACCAAAGAAAAGTTGAGCAGGAAAATGAGAAGAGGAGAAATGTAGAAAATGAAGGTAAATTAGTACTTTTGAAAAATGCTAGAATTTCTAGACAAAGGGTTGGGGGATATAGCTCAGTGGCACAAGCGCCTGCCTGGCAAGCATGAGGTCCCAAGTTCAATTCCCGGTACCAAAAAAAATTTCTAGGCAAATGCTCACCGAATTATACCTCCAGCTCTTAGAATGTGTGTCTCACTCTGCCTTCTGGGTCTTTCTCGGGAGGCTGTTTTAAATTAGATGCCCCTGGCAGATTTAGTAAGCCCCAGTGTTTTCAGATACCTAATGAGCTAAGTAACTCAGACTCTAGTTAAATTTCTACCATAATAAAGTCAGTAGTAAATAGTGTTCAGCTAGAGTAGTGACTATTATCATTACGCACAGACTGAATCTCTGAGGAAGGTTTAATACTGATACCTAAACCCCAGAGGTTCTAATGTACTTAGTGTGGACACATGTCCTGGGCATCGGTGTTTCTCACAAGCTCCGCGGGCATTTCTAACACGTTCCACTTTTGAAAACCACTAAGCCAGAATCCGCCCCCCACCTCTGTCCACAAGGTAAGGGCCCTGAGTAGATTCACAGAACCTGCTGAAACCACATGACTGCATTACTCAAGAAATAAATCACAGGCAGAGTTACAAGTCCACCAGAGTAAGGCTTTTTCTGAACAGGACCTGTGCTGCAGCCCAGGGATAGGGGCTGTCACCGCATGGGAGGGAGCCCTCCTACACTAAGCCCTAGAATTTCATGTTTTAGGACCACTATTCCAGATACGCTTAAAATAGTTTTCTGTACTTCTTAACCTGTTGATTTTAGTTTATTTACCTATGTGCGTACAATCTTAGATAATTTTAAAATATGTAAATAATATAAATTAACCTATGATGAAATAAATTTTAGTATATCAGAATGCTGTGCAAGTTTTTTTTTAAAGGATCTCTTTATATATTGTTGGAAAAGATCTCCAAGATATGTCTTTTATAAAAATAACCTATAGATCATTTGTATTGAAAACAAGAGTGCTTGCTTACATGTTCTTAAATATGCATGTGTATTTACATATATAGTATATGTTACATATATATACTTACACATACATGTCTGGCTCAACATTATGATATCTACACATAAACTCTTTTAGGAAAGTTATACAGGAACTAGTCATAGTTGTTGCTGGGAAGAAGAAGCAGTCAAGAAGGAAGACTAGGAGATGGTGTGGACGGAGGAAGACTGTCTGCCCTCTAGTACCAGCTTTAAAAGACTGAAGTATCCACATGTACTGTTTAAAAACAAACAGTAAAAATAGCTTTCCAGCACTACACTAATAGATTGATCTTATTAAGGCAATAAAAGAACTTGAGATATTCCAAGAGTGGAAACAAATCCCTTTTGCACTCTGTATTATAAAGTGTTGCTCTGTTGTTGATGAACTTTAAATGTAAGTACTTCTCAGATGGAATTTAGTTTTGGAATTTAGCTGTTATAGTCCAAAAATGAATGTCGTTTTTTTAAAAGGGATGTTACAACTCCTCTAATAAAAATTGCCCTCTCATTTTCTAGTCTCTACGTTAAAGGACCAATTGGAAGACTTAAAGAAAGCCAGTCAGAATTCACAGCTTGCTAATGAGAAGCTGGCACAATTACAGAAGCAGGTAAGTTTTTCAAATGAGGTGCCTTTTAAGAAATTATAAAATTTAAATAAGGTTGATATATTTTGATTAAGATTCTATTTTCTTGCTTTGTTTTTTAAATAGCTGGAAGAAGCCAATGACTTACTCAGGACAGAATCAGATACAGCTGTAAGATTAAGGAAGAGTCACACAGAAATGAGCAAATCAATTAGTCAACTAGAGTCCTTGAACAGAGAATTGCAGGAAAGAAACAGAATTTTAGAGAATTCCAAGTCTCAAACAGACAAGGATTACTACCAACTTCAAGCTGTGTTGGAAGCCGAACGGAGAGACAGAGGTCACGATTCTGAGATGATTGGAGAACTTCAAGGTAATATTTTTTCTTAGTGTAGTGAAGTATATAGAGCATTAAATTTCCATCTCAGCGCCTTTGGTGTGTGGGTTAGTGGTATTTCACAGTGCTGTGTAATCATCACCACTTTCCATCTCCAGAAATCTTTCCACTCCAAACTCAGACTCCCCACTTACACAACAGAGACTCACTATTCTCCCCAACCCTGCATAACCACCATTCTGCTTTATGTGTCTGAGCTCCTTATAGAAATGGAATTGTACAGTGTTCTGTATTTTTTCTTTTTATGTCCGTTTTTAATATAACATAAAATACCATCTTAATCAGTTTTAAATAAAAGGTAACTTTTTTTTTTATCAGTGTGCCATCATATAGAATGTGACTTTCGTGAAATAGAAATGGTTAGCATTTTTTCTGTGTCGGGATAATGTCTATATTGGTCTCACATGTAATTCCTGCACTCTCACAGCAACTCTGTGAGGCAGGTAGTGTGGATATTTTCTGATTTTTATAGCTACATTAACTGGAAATGTAGTGGAAAAACTTACCCTATTTATGAAGTTCTTAAAATGAGACGAATTGAAGCAGAGGGGATTAGCATTTTAAATCATGGGAATTCCTCGTGCATTGTCAGTAGAAATAGAAACAATTTCAGAAATAGAGTCCCATTACAATAGTTAGGATCAGCAGTCACTGTGAATCTAAAAGACACAAGACTGAATGTAACTTAACAAGGGATAGCTGGGCCTGCGTGGTGTAGCACGCACCTATAATCCCAGCACTCAGAGAGTCTCTGTGAGTTCAGGATCAGCTTGAGCTACATAGTAAGTTCAAAAACAACACAAACAAAAACACATTGAATAACCATTTTAAAATGGTAAATAACATTTGGTATGTTTTTAAAAGATGTCAGGCTTTACCTACTTCTCCGATATCGTGTTTTCTGTTCTGTTAGTGGCAGTAGCCATACTTCCTACTCAAAACAGATACACATGGATGTTGCCAGACCTCTCAGGAAAAAGAGGTCTTTGGGGAGAAAGGGACTGCATTTTAACCTTACTCACAGATGGGAACATAGTTTGGGTCCCATGGGGTTTGATGATTAGCCATAACTCTGTGGAGAGAGGTCAGGGTCACTTCTTGTGACTATGGAGACAGAAATTAGTATCTCCCATTGGTTCACAACTGAAGAGTGTTATGCAATCTTCCTCCACAGGCACCAGGCTTAAAATAAAACTATCACCCAGAAGTAGTCTCTGTGTATTAGGAATGCTTCATACATTTTCTAGGTCCTTTTGTATAGTGTATTAAAGGTCTGAAGCTCTTATCTCCCTTCTGTGTCTGTAAACCACAGAGATTAGGTTACTTCTAGAAATTTTCCAGTTCAAGGCAGAGGCTATCCATGTGCTCATTAACAGTAGTTTTGTGGGGGTTTTTCTGGTTTGTTTGTTTTTGAGACAGGGTCTTGCTATGCAGTTCAGGCTGGCCTTGAGCTCACTTTGTAACCCAGGCTCGTCTTGAACTCCCAGGATCCTCCTGCCTCAGCCTGTGGTGCGATTACAGGTGTGCACTACCATGCCCCTCTTGTGTTTTATTTTGAGACAAGATCTCATGTAGTTAGGTTGGCCTTGAATTGTATTATGTAGCACAAGGTATCCTCAAACTAATGGCAACCCTCCTGCTTCAGCCTCTCAAGTGCTGGGATTACAGATGGGCATCATGAAGCTCAGCTCACAGTGGTTTTTTAGTAGAACCTATTCTTTGGATATTGATGAAAGTTAAGAAAATTGATAGCACAACTTGTTAATCTTTTCTGAGTGCTTCTTTTGTGTAGTTTTGAACTTGAATATAAATTAGACCTCACATGTTCCTTAAAAATACACACAATTTGGGCCGGGTGTGGTGGCGCACACCTGTAACCCTGATACAGAGGAAATTCCCAACCTGCTAGATGTCCAGTATGAGTTCGTGTTCTCTAACATCAAAGACTGACTTAGAAGCAACAGAGGTTAAGAGCAGAATATATTTATTGAGAGGAAGAAAACTTCTATTTGAGAGACAGAAGGGGATCAGAGTAGCTTCCCAAGGAACCTGCCTCTTTTAGGGATTTTTATAAAGCAAATCCATAACATGAGGTGGGTCCAGTGTGGGCAAATGGGGAATCATGAGGTGGTACAAAACTATGGGCAACTCATAGATCACAAGTGTAACTACTCAGGTAACATTGATTAAATCGGGGTAGAACAGGGAAGCAAGGCATGCAGCATACAGGCATGGATACAGAACAGGGGCTTTGCCAGTAGAGGGTTTGGTTAGTGACCCTTCCGGACTTTCCCAAGGTGATAGATACCTATTTAGAACATCAGTCTCTTGATGTTTATCTTTAGGAAGTATGTGGGTGCATTTGTTTCACCTTTTATCTTGAAGTCTGGCCCTCGGAGGAGGTGTTTGTCTTACCCACAATTGCAAGGTATCTCGTCGTTCCTGAGGGCCTACTCCTATCTGACAGCCTATAATATTTCTATCTAATTTAGCTGTCTTCAATAACCCCAGCACTCAGGAGGCTGAGGCAGGAGGATTGCTGAAAGTTCAAGGCCAGCCTGGGCTATAAAGTGATTTCAAGGCCAGCCTAATCTGCATAGTAAGACAAAACAAAACAAAAAATGCACACACTGTGAGCTCCAGCACAAGAATGTATAGTGTTATTTAAAAAAAACAAACACACAGCTTTTATGTTAATCTTTAGAGTCTTTAAGACATTTTAGGTCTTTCAAATGAAAATTTCTTTCCGTTCAGCATGAACTGTCAAGAGTTATGATTTTGTTTCTGTCAAGAGTTATGATTTTGAATTAAATGTCCTTTATGTACACTGGTGGGCTTGGTAGGTGTGAGAAAGACTTACCAAGCATAACTGAATAGTAAATGTCTTACACTTTGCAGACCTCATACAATTTGTTTAATACTTTTTTCTGTGTTATTTTATAACTTTAAATATGGGAAAAAGTATTAGTTTCAGGTCTTTCTAGACACAGGCTGTGGCCTTGAAGTTTGCCAATGCCTAGAATAGTTTATCAGCTGGACTGCCATTACAGAGAACACAAGTGACCAGGAGCCAGGGATATAGCTCTGAAAGCACCTGCGTGGCAAGCGCGAGAACCTGAATTCAGTCCCCGCCCCCCCAAAAAAGAAAGCAAGTGTCCAAAGGCCATAGAGGGTTAATGAAGATTGGGTAGAGGAAGATCTAAATGTCATGGAGGATTCAAAATTTTAACAGAAATGATAAGTTTTTCATCTGTAAAATCTATCAGTGATTCTTTTGATTGAAATATAAAAAGCACTTTAAAAGTAAATCACTTTTAAAAATTTTTTTAGGGCTGTGGGGATATAGCTCAGTGGAATAAACACCTCCCTGGCAAGCACAAGGTTCTGAGTTCAATCCCCAGTACTGCAAAAATAAAACTAAAAGTAAAAATAAAAAATAAAAGTTTTTAAAAATGAAAACTGCAGTATTATTTAGCTGATTTCTTCTTTAACTCTTTATGCTGGAAAAGTTCAGACTTAGGTTAAAGTCAAGTCCATAGTGACGCCTGTGTATTTGTCATCCAGCAGCCAGTCCTGTGTCATTTTTATTCCTCTACCTCCCCTCTGCAGTCCTCTGACATTGACTTCTTTTGGAGAAAATCTCAGGCATCACATCATTTAATGTAAATATTTCAGTATCCCTGAAAGACAAGATTTTACAAAAAAACTATAATATCATTATCAAAGCTATAAAGCTGATAATTGTTTCATATTGAGAAATAAAATTGAGAAATACTAGTCAGTGCTCAGACTTCTCCCATCTCACAAATTTTTGTTTTTTTGCATTTTTTTGCTTTAATTAGAATCTATTCAAAGTTGGCATATTATGTTTCAGTAATATAGTTCCTTAAGTTTTTAAGTTTATATTTTCTTCCTTTTTTGTTTGTGGTAGCTTGTCATTGCTGATATTTGTGGCTGAAAGTAGTCGAGCTTTTTGCCTTATGAGTATCTTCCATTCTGAATTTTACTGATTGTTTCTGTTGGTTTTATTTTATATGTTGCTCTGTCTCCAGTAGTATCTTGAGTTGGGAGTCAGATCTAGACCTTGACCTATCTTGAGACTTTCTGGTAGGGCTTTGGCAGACATACATAAGTATTACTAGTTAGGCACTAGGAAGTACATAAAGTCTGGCTCTTTTGCTGATGGTAGCAATTAATGATCACTGCCTAGAGCCTGTGTGAGCCCCTCATAGGTTAAAATACGCTTTGTTAGAATAGTTGCATTCTTCAAAACTTTACTTTCTGGGGCTGGGGACATAGCTCAGTGGCACAAGTGCCTGCCTGGCAAGCATAAAGTCCTGAGTTCAATTTCTTATACTCAAAGAAACAAGTGAAAAACTTCACTTTCTAGGAAAATGAGATTTGGCTCCATTAAGTTTAAAAGCAGTTTTATTAGACATTTTGTAGAGTGTCTGGCACATTTGTAACACTTAATAATTTCCTAAAGGATGTTACTTTATTTTTTTATTTTTTTAGGGTGTCACTTTTAAAGAGCACTCAAGGACTTGGTATGATTTCTAGCCCACACTCAGGCGTCATTCTTTGACCATTTATAATGCCTATTCATTATGTAATATTAATAATGTTACTCTTGATATTTTCATTACTGTACATTGTGGTTATTGTTTATACTATCAAGAACACTTAGTAAATTCTGTGTGATGAGAAATCTTCATAATTGTTCTGAAGGAAAAGACTTTTTTTAAAGACGGGGAACTTGAACTGTTTTCTCATGTGACAGCTCGAATCATATCTTTGCAAGAGGAGGTGAAGCATCTCAAACATAGTCTTGAAAGAGCAGAGGGAGAAAGAAAGGAGGCCCAAGACTTGCTTAATCATTCAGAAAAGGTAAGTGGCTGCACATACGCCAATTATGAGATAATACTGGCTATCAGAGATTACAAGATAGTTTTATAAAATAGCATTCCTAATGTTTATGTAGTTATATATCTAAAAGTTTTTATGTTTGGTTGGTTCATTGATATGTGGAGGGATGTATCTTATTTAGTGTCTTGTTTTTTTTTGTACTTTTGAGAATGTTACAGATTATCACTAGTTGGCCTGGGGAAAAGTTCATGAAATTTTTTTCTTTGATTTTTTAAATATATAGATAAGGTAAAGATACTGATGGTCACTGTCAAGTGTTTTAGAGAAGGAAAGTAAAGGATAAGTTTGTAGCAGGCCGTGTGTGCTTGCTCCCATTTTGCTAATAAAAGCAAAATAAAAAAGGGGGAAGGTAACTGGCCTTTGCAGTTAGAATTTTTCTTAGCAATCAGAAATGTCACTGGTTATCCTCTCTTATATAGCGTGCACAGGAAGGATTAAATATAATTTTGCAGACCTCAGTCCCATTTTTTGAGCGCCCTCCCAAAATGTAGGTTGAAACAAATGTCAGATAATTGATCATCAGCAAAGGTGCTGTTGGTCCTGTGCTGCGGACACACTCTGACAGCTGAGACAGCGCTGGGGGGCTGGTGCACACATGGACGTGGTGTTGAAGGGAGCGGAGAAGTGCGCGGGCAGAGATGGACACGTTTGCTTACCGCACTCACTTGCCACGGGACATTTCTTTTGTCAGAGCAAAGTAAATATGAGTATATATGCAAATGTAGACAAAAATAATATTTTTTAAATTTTTTAGTGGCAAGAGAACAATTTTTTTGTCTTTTTGAGACAGGGTTTTGCTATGCAGTTCACGCTAGCCTTGAACTCACAGCAGTCCTCCTGCCTCAGCCTCCTGAGTGCTGGGATAACAGGTGTGCTGGGATTACAGGTGTGTTCTATCTCACCACCAAAAATTCTTCAAAACAGTGGAAATGTATTTGTTTGTGATCCTAGCAGTGAATCATTCTGAATATGACCACTGGTACACATTGTTCTGCATCAGCCATGGTTAATCATTCAAATGGGAGAGGGCAGGGAGGCAAAGAAAAGAAGGTGGTAGTTTGCTTTTTAGCTGTGGATATTTGTCATTATGATGACAGTGAGACGTTTGTCCCCGCAGTACATTAGACAATGTAAAGTTAACGCTGCGCTCATTGCACAGTTCATTGCATGACTCTCATTCCAACTTTACAGGAAAAGAACAATTTAGAGATAGATTTAAACTATAAGCTTAAATCATTACACCAGAGGCTGGAACAAGAGGTCAATGAGCACAAAGTTACCAAAGCTCGCTTAACTGACAAACATCAGTCTATTGAAGAGGCAAAGTCTGTTGCAATGTGTGGTAAGTGTCAGTAGTATTTTATGTAATATTCATTTTAAATGCCTACAAAAACTTCATTTCTGATCAAAACATTTTACTGTGGCAAGTATTATAAATGATAGTCTAGAAAAGGAATGCTTTCCTGTTTTCACGCCTTTTTTAAAAATTACAATTTTAACTCTAGTTTCCTTATTCTATCACCTCTGCATTTCTGTAGAAGTGAAATCTCTCTCCCATTTTTAGCCCTTTCCTTGATTTTTTTCTCATCCATCCTAGCCCTTGAGGGTGAATTTATCTGCTTGCTTGCTCTGGACCCTCACGTTTTTCATCCCTTTGTATTTCTACTGTGTTATGCCAGAACATAAAAATAGTTCAGACAACTACCCACTTTGGTTTTTGTTTTGTTTTGTCTTTTTTTTTTTAAATTTTAAAGACAAAAGAATGGAGACATATGAACCAGAATAAGCCATAAACAATACAGAAAATACAAAATTATACAGAATATAGTAGGGAATTACCACTGGATGTTGTATTACATAATGTTATCTTCATATTAGTTAACACAAAAACATTAAAGGAAATACCAAATTATAGAGAAGATAGTAAGGAATCTGCACTGGATGCTGTATAATATAAAGTTATCTTCACTTCTGTTAATACAAAAACAATTGAGGAAATACAGAATTATAGAGAACACAGAAGGGAATTAGCTCTGGATGCTGTCCTACATAATGTTACCTTCACCTTTGTTACTCAGTTACCCAGATGATGGCCCATTTGATCATTCAGTTTTTCTCCTCCCTCATCTCCGTTGCCCTACCACTCGATCAGTCATCTTCCCTGTGATAATAACTGTACTCCTGGGTTTATCTATATCCTTGGACTCTCGCCTTGGGAAGAGATATAGCTGCCTCAGACCATACTATAACGTACAGGGGTGTATACAAACTGCCATGGTCGGAGGTGGAAAAGCTATGCTCACAGTGCACGGCCCGGCTCCACCCTGTCGCCGTGCTATGGGTGGGGGCGGGTCCAGTCCGTGAGGCGCCCTCAGCGGGGCCCTCAGCAGAGCAGCCACAGGGCCCACAGCGGAGCAGCCGCAGGGCCCACAGCAGAGCAGCCGCGGGGTCATGCAAGGTTCATATGTGCAAGTTATAAGGAGACCCTCTTGGTGCTCACATTAATAGTTTGGGGTGAGTCTTGAAGACCGTGGATTCGTCCCATTGTTGCCAGGAACAGGCGGTGCTTGCTCAGGCCACCGAGACTCAAGGTGCTCACAGAGGGCGTTCAGGGTGGGAGCTGAGTCCCGGCAACCCAGCTCGTGCTTCCTGCTTGATGTTGGAGTGAGAAGGGCGTGGAGCCATGCGATCCACCTTCATCTGCATCTCCCTCCTGTTGCGGTGCTGGAGACCCCGTCCGCTCCTTGGGCGGATCCCTGGGAGCCGCGGAGGCTGACCGTTGAGGTTCCCTGCTGCTCTCCACCAGTAGCTGCTCACCCAGCTGAGAGGCAGGGGGCCACCATCTCGAGGCAGGCGCAGAGCCGGGCGTGGTGTGCTGTGTACTAGTTGCATTGATTCTCTCCGGGCGCTGATTAGGAAGGTTGCCGCAGGGTGGGGACCCTGCCCCAGTGGCTGTTGCAACCTCTCATTCTCACCCTGGGTTCGACAACTGCTACCGACTGCCACTGCCTCCTTTCCTGGCTGCGCCCTCCTCTCTACAGCCCTGGACCAGCTCTCGGAACTCCACTCTCCTCTGGCCGAGTTGGGAGGCTTCCATGAGCGTGGGCCTCCGAAGCTGAAGCTGCGAATGCCAGAATGAGGGCGCAGGCCATGGGTGTACTTGGAGCGGTGACTTCCTCCTTCTCCTCTCCCTCCGACTGCGCCATGGCGGGTCTCCGATCCTTTCCTCCAGCAGAGGTTTTGCTTAGTCTTTCCGAAGGCTTCAATTCCCATTTCAGATCCTTCCTGAGTTCAGGATACCCACCTCTTTCCCTTCTGTCCTTTGTCTGAGCGGCATTCCTCCGGAAGGTTCTCTCTATTGCCTACTCGGTCGCCATCTTGAAGTTCTCTCGTAAAATTTATTTAGTTATTTGTTACTTTCTAATGAATTTACCATTACATTTCTAAAGTTCTGAAATGGCCAACAGACCATAGAAAGATACCACTTTAGGCTCCTGCTTGAAACCAACAGCTACAGGAAACTGCTGGCCTTGATTCAGGGCCATTGTTTTGTCTTTTTGAGACAGGGTTTTACTGTGTAGTTCAGGCTGGCCTCAAGCTAGCAGGGATCCTCCTGCATCAGCCTCCTAATTGCTAGAATTACAAGCTTGTGCTACCATGCCCAGCTTTTGTTTTTTACTTTAAATACTGTACTTGTGATGAATATTACTCCAGTGCTTTATTCCTAACTTTAGACAATCATTTTTATATATTGCTGAAACTGTCAATTTTTTATCACTCATCAGTTCCTTCTTCCAGACTTCTACTTCTCAATCTCTTCCTTTTTTTATTACTCCAGCTTTAAAAAGTGAACATTTCTCCTGTTTGATAGAAATAGTGAAAGAAAGCTTAGGTGTGCGCTCCTCTCTTAATTCCTGTCTGTCCTGTCTCTTTCCCTCTCACTGTCTTCACTTTTGTCTTAGAGGCGATACTCTTCCTGAACCCTAACAACTTTCCCTTTTTCTCTTGTTTATACTCAACCTTTGCTTTTCACCTGGCTCTATATTTTTCTGCTTTTATTTGATCTACCTGCATTTTTCTCCTTTGTTTCTCTACTGTCTTTCCTGCTATACCCACCACCTTCTCGTCTGAAAATGATTCTGCGTGATCTCTTACACCACTGAACAAAGACTAGATTTAGAAGGTATTATATTATTACTTTATTCATTTTTACAGCTTTTCCTTTAGAGATTCTCACCATATAAATTATTCAAGTAATGTTATAACTTCTAAAATTGATAGCTCCATTTTAGTCCCTGAATAAAAACAGTTGAAAACAATTTACAGCCCATGTGAGGTGAAGAATATAAAGGCATTCTTTAAATGTAGCTTTTCTGTCACAGAGATGGAAAAAAAACTTAAGGAAGAGAGAAAGGCTCGAGAGAAGGCTGAAAACCGAGTGGTGCAGACTGAGAAGCAGTGCTCCATGCTTGATGTGGATCTGAAACAGGCGCAGCAGAAGCTGGAGCATCTGACAGAGAACAAGGAGCGGATGGAGGACGAGGTGATGCAACAATGCCAGTTTTGTTTACTTTTTAAAAGGGAAGCATTTAAATTATGAGTAAGGAGCTATTATTTGTAACTTAAACATCGTGAATTGAAGAAAATAACCTACATGTATCCATCTTCATAGCACCTACAATTTTTGTTTCATTTCGTGAGCATTTACTGCCTAGGCACTGTTTTATTTTGCATTATGAGAGTACAGCTGTGTATACTGAAATGCCATAGTTCCTCCTCTGAAAAAATTGACTGCTTAAAAAGAAGCTCTTGGGCCAGGGATGTAGCTCAGCGGCACAAGCCCCTGCCTGCCAAGCATAAGGTCCTGAGTTCGATTCCTGGTACCAGGAAAAAAAAGCTCTTTACTATAAAGAATTCTGTAACCACAAAGGAATGCATTGCTTTGAGACTAAGAAATAAAAAAAAGAAGAAGAAAAACCTGCACTACAGTCTTCAGTGGCTTAGGTTGTTGAAAAGCACAGAGTATATATATCAATATAGCTGCTGATAAAATGATGAAAGGACATTACATCTTGGCAGGTGCTATATTTGTTTCAGAAAGTATTTGTAAGACTTAATGTGGGACAGATAGTGACAGAAGGCAAGTGCAGGTTGGGTTACAACGGGTAAGTAAGAGGCAAAAAGAAACATGTTTGATCAGAAAGGACATGCTGAGAAGCTGGAGGGCCAAAGCTTTTGTGGTCTTCAAACTTACATAAGAGCAACAGGTGAAAACATTCTTCCAGGAGAATTAACCTGCTGTCGGTAAACAGGGGTGACTAAAAAGAAAAGAGATTACAGACACCTGCTAGGGTTCACGCACAGGAAACTGTGTTGGAAACATGAAAGACTGCATTCAGTCATTTTAAAAATAATTTTTTTCTTTCTTTTTTATTTTAAAGAGAGGAAAAACAATTTTGAAACAAAATGGTATGAAGTTAACAATTTTTATATTGCATATAGTTATCTTCAGAGTAGTTTTTCAGGTTAAAAACATAATTTTTGAACTTATTTCCCTGACTCTGTGTTAAGAGTTGGAGTTACTGAGGTAAATAAGTATAATCACTTTTTTGGGAACTTACAGCCCAGAGGGAAAAACGTGTATTAAAATAGTAATGATAAGAATGACACACAAAGAGGAAGTGCAGAGCACCGGAGGGCTGCTCGTCATGTCTGGGCGTCAAGGGGCAACTTGCGCTGGGTGTGCAGTGAAAGCTGAAGAATGAGTGCATTTGAGTGTGTTCTCATCTGTACTCCTCCAGAGCAAAAGGAAGGAACAGGACTGAGGCGAAGGGCCTTGTGGTTTTGTTGTATTTCAGAATTTGAATAATATGATCACCTTATAAAAACTGGCTAAGATTAGAGAAGTAGAGAAAGTCATAAAACAGTGTCAGTCACTATAGGAGTAAAATATTTGAAATTATGGAAACAGCCTAGATGAGCATCAAGAACTAAAGAAAATGTGTATATGTATAATGAAGTATTACTCAACCATAAAGAAGGATAAATTTAAGTCATTGTGAAGGAAAATGAATGCATCTTCAAACTATTATGTCGGGTGAAATATCACACATAGAGGGTTAAATATATGGTTTCTCTTATACGTGAAACCCAAGACAAAAATAATTTAAAGAGCAAAGTAAAAAATGGTAGAAAATAGGGAGGTATAGACTTTGGATATAAGGAAAGAAATTTGGAGAAGGGGAAGAGAAGAAGAAAGAAACTTGAAAGAGAAGGATCAAAAATGATCAAGATGTCGGGGATGTATAGCTCAGTGGCACAGCGCCTGCCTGGCAAGCATGAGATCATGAGTTTGATTCCCGGTACCACCCCCTCCAAAAGGAAGATCAAGGCGTGCTACATATGTACTAATGCTCTAAAATGAATGTAATTATGTACTTCAAGTATCTACAGTGGTACCTCGATTTACAAACTTAATTCGTTTTGTGATTTTGGAGAAGACAGCTGTGTTTGTGTTTGTGTGGCGAAGACAGCTGTGGTCATGTTGCCTCCCAGTGTGAAGTTTGCAAATGGAAGCAAAATTTTGATGGCAAACTGAATTATTTGCAAACAGAAGTGTTTGTGAATGAGATATTACTGTACTCATTGGTAGCCTGCAGGGCATCACACCAATTTGTCATAAAACCACATTATATTGTGGGTATATAATACCCATGTTTATTCTCTAGAGTATTTCTATTGATAAATCATTAATTTTAATTTTATGAGTTTTACTATATTAAACAGTGAATACTTAGCAGGAAAAATGTATTGAATTTTAATAATTGTTTATAAAAATCAAAATTTTCAACATCAACTTTTTTGGTGTACAAAGTCAAAAAAATAACAACAGAAGTAAATTCCTATATGAACGACAATGAAAATATGAATAGAATTCTACAACAAAAATCATTGTTGTTTCAGTTGTCACACCCAAGGCAGTCTTCACACAACACAGCTGCATATTCTGTGCACACATCTCACAGTGGCAGGACATGTGCCTAGCTTTCTTATGTGACAGTCTTGTCGTCTCTTCCTGTTTTGTCAGGAGCTTTCTACTGTATTGTACAACATGCACTTAGCAGGAAAATAAGATGTCAGTAAAGAAAAACATCAAATATGTAATGAGTGCTTAGAATAGATGTCAGTGTTTTCACATCAGCTGTTATCTGCTTACAAAACTGAAAAGATAACATCAGAAATAAAAACCTAGTGAACTGCAGTGTAAACACAAACAAAAGTCTACCACAGAAATAACCTTTGCTTCCCTTTGCACCCAAGGCAGTCTTCACACAGGAGAATTGCACGTTCTATACACAAATATCACTTACGCTGGTAGCACATACATTTTTTTCCTGTCCTTTCCTTAAAGGCACAGTTAACATATTTTTGGTTTCTGTTTTTGTTGTCATAGTAGGTCTTCGTGATGTTGCACCTGCCTGTTCACCTGTCAGCTCACCAGTGTGCTTCACAATTTTTTGCCCATCCCTGGGCAGAAACATTTTGTTTTTCCTTTGCTGTAAATGATCCCTTACAAGTTCCAGTCCCAGTCTTCTAAGGAAATGTCTCTGTGATGTTTTACACTTGTTATTTTCCTTGTAAAGTACCAAACTATGCCACATATGTTTAGGGTCAAGTAACACACAGCCATTGACCAGTGCTTTGTGTTTCAGCTGACATCATAATTGCCACTAAACTCATAAATATGTACTCGGCTTTTGGTTTTGTTGTAGGAAGTTACACTCTGAGGCTTCACTTTTGTCACAGTTTTCCTGTCTTTATTTCCAGCATGGTGCAATGCTCACATCAGCAGTTCCATTTTGGTTTTTTTGCCATATACAAGGGCAATGTTGTATCTTTCTGAAATCCCAAGTTGTATTATACAATTCTGTTTTGAAATTGCAGCATTTGATTTGGACGTTTCTGCTTTTTTTTGGGCAGTACTGGGGATCCAACTCAGGACCCTGCGCTTGCTAGGCAGGCGCTTATTCCACTGAGCTATATCCCCAGCCCCTCATCTTGTGCTCTGTACCAAATGTAGCATCAGTTGGAAACTGGTAAATCAGTTGTCAAATGTCACATTCTAGTTACTGTGGGAGATGAGAACAAGTAAATTCACAACATCATTTGGTTTATTACTATATGAATAAAAGGCTCTGGTGGCCAAGTTCCAGGATAAATGTCTAAATTGAACACACAATAAGTATTTATGTACACAAGGGCATAAAATTTTTATGCCAAATTTTGAAGGTTTTGGAAGAATATACTGCCAGAAGCTACAGCGGCCATGAAATGCTGCAGGATGTTTATCAGTAGTCATGTATTCAGATGGTGTGTAAATTGCTTGACTGTTACACACAAATCTCTCAAATCATAAGCAGATGGCAGCCAGATTATCAGTTCATTTTCTTTCTCTGCATGTGATTTTGTCATTAAACCTCAGACAATTTTGAAGGAAATCAAATATCCTCAGTGTCATCATTATTCTGCAAACCTCAAGCCCACACTCATTACTTTTCCATAGTCTTGCATTCCTGCAATGACCATGAGAAAGCCCTGCTGAGTACAGCAGACCTGTGCATACTTTCAGTTCAATTAGTGAGATGTCGTAATTAATACATGTTAGAAAATGGCTATTGGTGCATACAGAACATTTTACTTGCATTTCAGCATTTGTGTATTTTACAAAATCTGTAGCATGTTGTCTATTTCAAATAATTTCCAACACTGTGGAGCAGTGCTGGCATTCTGTCCAATAGGTTTCACCCCTGCCCAAGATGCTCACTATACTTTCAGACCTAGTTCTAACATGAGATCATTCCATTTGGTTGCATGACTATTTTGTACCGTTTCTTCTAATCAAATATGTATTCATACTGCTGTTTGCTTTGCCATCTGAATCAAGGAGGTCTGTATTCACTGAGTCTGTATCAGTTGATTCTCACTCCATTTCACTGTCACAGAAACTTCAGCTCACATGACCGATGTCAAAGTTATCATCTTCATTATCCGTGCGTGAATCATCAGATGATTTGCTTTTGACCTCCAAAACTTCCACATCTGGTTCTTTATGTGCCATTGTACTAATTAAGCTACTTTTACCAGAAAAGTCAAAATAAATCCCCAATCCATTATGGTAAAGTACGTGTTTACATAGCAGAAGAACGGTACAGGTGTGTTTTACTCCACCTTGACGGTGAGGTAAACATACACAAAACCTGTTATTCGAGGCATAAATGTGAGTGAAATCCTGGTTTGAGACTTTTGTACTCATGCACACACTTCGCCATACCAAGTGGGCAGACGCGAAGCTTGCTTCCTGTATCCCCCAAGTACAACTGCTGAGATGCGTGGCTGGCTACTATTATGCTAAAGTGCAAATTTACAGTAGAAAAGAATGGGATGGGTTTTTTTAACACAATGTTGTGAAAATAATTACATAAGAAATAAGGTTTTGTACGCTTTGGAGCGTTGTAGATTTAGAACACATAAACATTTATAAATGAACAGGTAGATTTATATACTTTTCTTCAAGAACCTACCCCCACCCAAAAGGCTTTTATATTCCAAAATTTCCATACTGGTTGAGACAAAGAAAACATAATTTTATTTTTTACGAGATCTCGTCTAATTTGAATTAGTGATAAATCTGTAATAATAAATACAAAGAACAATGGAGATGCTTAAGAATACTAATATTTATTAGTATAAGGAATTATAATGTTTTTTAGGTTTGATTAATTATTATAAAGAGATTAAAGATACTGATTATTTTTCTCATTCATAGGTTAAGAATCTAACCTTGCAGTTGGAGCAGGAATCAAATAAGCGACTGCTGTTACAGAATGAATTGAAGACTCAAGCTTTTGAGGTGGACAATTTAAAAGGTTTAGAAAAGCAAATGAAACAGGAAATAAATACTGTATTGGAAGCCAAGAGATTATTAGAATTTGAGTTAGCTCAGCTTACAAAGTAAGTCCTGAAAATACCATTGTGATTTGTTTCTTTTTTATGTTTAGTGTTGGCTTATGTGTTTGATATTTTATGTATATTCAGACTATTTAGTAAGAGTTGTGAAAGGAAGACAGAAAAGAGCATGCAGAAGTAAAAAAATTTATAGTGCTTTCAAAGAAGGTCTGTAAGGGGCTCTAGGCTTTGGAAGACAGATTCACTAAATTGACAATATATCTTTTTTTTTTTGGTACTGGGAATTGAACTTGTGACCTTGTGCTTGCTAGTCAGACGCTTGAGCCACTGAGCTATATCCCAGCCTCTTAAATTGACAGTATAGATACTACTTAAAGGGAGAAAAAAGCAGCGTACTGACTTGATAGTAAGTCTCTTTATGATGGGAAATTTAGAATTTTCTCTGGTTTTCATATCCATAAAGTAATCCCATTTCTTCAGAGTAAAATTACAAAAATCAAGATTAAATTTCTATTAAATTTACCCTTCCTTAAGAGAAATGTGTAGTTTCTTTATGTTTAGAGACTAGAATTAGACATGGTAAGTCTTCAGCCTTTTTTTGTCTGTCTCTTTGATTCATCTCAGAGTGCAAAATGTCTTTTTTTTCCCCTATTACTTTTGAGATGTGATATGCCTGTTTAATTGACATAGAAACAAAGCAGGGTATTTATATTGCTTTCAGAATATATAAGGACATGCTTACTTCAGTATCAAAGTTGGGTATATCTTATCCCAGGTCATGTGTTGTTACATCTTCACTTACCAGTTTCATTTGCAAAATAGTGTTTCTTGGATAAAATTGTTGGTTTTGATTGTTAAATTCAGATTGGTAAAATTCTCTGCTTTTTTTTTTTTTTTTTTTTTTTTTTGGTTTGAGACAAGGTCTCGCTATCCAGTTCAGGCTGACCTTGAGCTCACTTTGTAGCCCAGGCTGGTCTCAAACTTGAGACAATCCTCCTGCCTCAGCCTCCTGAGTGCTAGGATTACAAACATTCGCTACCACGCCCAGCCTCTTTGCCTGTTACAGGCACAATTTTTACTATATTTTTCTTCTGCCCAAGTAATTGTTGGGACCCAGTTTATAAAACCAACCACATACCTTGGTACACACTGAAAATGAAAAGCAATTACTATGTAATATTAAAGTCTAGAAGTTATAGAAATTACTAACCCTTGAAAATATGTCTTTGGGTTACATGGTCTTTGTCTGGACCTGCCCCTCTCTATGTGAGTTGCACTTATGTCTGTTCTGTGTAGACTTGGTTTTGTCCTTGTGTTCCTCCTCTTCTATTAGTGTTTAGCTCTTGCTTTTCCTCATACCCTTTACCTAATTATTAATTTCCACCATCTTCTCCTTGTGCTTAATTTGCCATACTATGTATTGCTGAATTATCCCTTACTAAGTATTTTCGTGGTCTCTGGTTTTGTTTATTTAACTACTTAAGACATTTAAAATGTATCCCTATGACTGCTTTTGTTTTGTTACCCAGAATTGAACTCAGGACCTTGTGCTTGCCAGGCAGGTGCTGTGCCACTAAGCTACATCCCTGGTCCTTTATCTTTTTATATACAAGTTTTCCTACAAACTGATTTCAACTTTTTCTTTTTTTGATAGATCTACAGTTAATTTTCTCATAAACATAACCTTAGAGAAAAGGACTTTCTCAACTTTGCATACCATCATTTTATAAGGAGCAAGCTGCAACCAGACAATGTAGCCTGACCAGATTAATTAGTAAAGTAACACTATATAATGAAGTGTATATTTTTTTAAAAACAAAGGTTATTTTAATCAACTGTTTTTACTTTAGCCACTCAAACAAAGAAAAATAAGGTCTCTAGTATAAATACACTTGTTCACTCTTTCTCCTTCTATCCAGACAATACAGAGGAAATGAAGGGCAGATGCGGGAGCTACAAGATCAGCTGGAAGCTGAGCAGTATTTCTCAGTAAGTGAGAGTTACCTTTAACATCTAAACAGTTTCAAAATCTGACCTAAAGCAAGCTATTTAGATTTTCTGTGAATTGTGATTCTTTTTGAATTGACTATGAAAAAGTTTTCTCCTTTTCATCTCCATGTCTACATTTCCTGTCTGATTCTGAGTTCATGATGTAAGTTGTGAAGAAGTAACTATTTGGAAACAATCGCAAAACTACCATTGTATTAATTAAAATACCAGGTATCTTCTTACCTCTTAGCAAGCTCAGGTGGTATAAATTACACTCCTGTAGGGCTCATACATATACACATTAAAGGAGCCTTTGAATTATAGGTGTAACTAATCTTTAAGAGCTATTTCTTATTTTTATTCTGTTCTTTATATGAATTGTTGGCTTTTTCTTCATACATATCATTCTTAATCTTTGCTACAGGCCAGATTATTTTCCCTACCACCATAATTTAGAGCTAATATTGAAGTCTCTGAATTTCAGGTTTTTGGGGGGATTGCCGAGCTTGTACTCTGCCATTTCATTTCAACTTAACATTTATCAAATTTCACCCTTATAATTAACCCTGGTAACACGTGCCCTACAATCCTTATTCAGTGAAATTAACTGTCCAGAGTTCAGACTACACTGGTGAATATGCCCTAGAACCCAAGTGTGAACAATCTTGGAAGTAGCAATTTGTGCAGTTAAAAAACTGAACTAATTTGTTAACACTGTATACAGTTTTCGCATATTAAGAGTTTTGTGGTGTATCAGTGTCATACTGTTTATCCACTCATAAACATTATAATTTTCTTTTTTTTCCTCCTTGTTTTATTAGGCTATATTAGAATGTTTTTAAATGCCTTTAAAAAAAGGATAATTTTCAAAAATCTTTTTCTAAGTGTAGACTAAGCTTAATTGTTGGAGATATGTATTACTAAATTCTTTAAAGTAGCCTGTAGTATGCATACTTTGTTGTTTATATGCTTCCACAGATAATTCATGTGTACTTCCAGACTTGTAAATATATTAAATGACTTCTGATAGTTGCTAATAAGATGTTATGAACCAAATTTAAAGTTATCTTTAATCTGGCCTTTCAAATTACATTATTTTTTATCCCTTCATTAGTTAATTATAGAATTTAATTATTTGGAGTCAGAAGAGATTAGAATCTGGTTCCTGAAGACAAAATAGATTAATTCTTTAAAATTAGAGTTCACGCACCAGGCGTGGTACACACCTCTAATCCCAGCACTTGGGAGGCTGAGGCAGAAGTATTGTTGTGAGTTCGAGACCAGCCTGGGCTACAAAGTGAGCTCAAGGCCAGTCTGAACTGTATAGCGAGACCCTGTCTCAAAAGCCAAAATAAATAATTGAATATATATATATATATAGAAATAAAGGCAAAGTGAGTTCATATATAAAATGAACTCACTTTGCCTTTATTTCCATACCATAGAAATTTATGTATTTATTTTTTTTCTCTTAAGGAGTGCTATTTCTTAGAATAATTAAGTGGTCAGGATACAGTAGTTCTCTGTAGCTACTTGGTGGTCCTTACTATTCCTATTCTTTTTCCTCATCTTTTAAGCTAAAAATGATACTTAGCATTTACTTGAATACCATTATTTGAATACAGGATGAGCAAAGATTGTATATTTTTTGTTAATTTTCTTCTTCCTCTCCTTTTTTTTTTTTTTTTTTTTTTTTTTTTTTTGAGTCAAGGTTTCACTAAGTTTTTCAGGCTGGCCTTGAATTCCTTTTGTAGCCCAGGCTGGTCTCGAACTCGCAACAATCCTCCTGCCTCAGCCTCCCGAGTGCTGGGGTTACAGACAGGCATGCACCACCATGCCTGACATGCTCCTTGATATCTGAATCATCTGTAGTTTGGCGTTGCTATGCATAACACTAATGAAAATTCTCATGTACAACTGTGTGGACTTAGATTTATGTTGTCATGGGTAAACACTTGGGAGTAGAGTTGTTAGATCATGTGTTACCTATTTAACTTTAAAAGAAAATATTGCTCAGCTGTTTCTTACCACTTGTTTTGCAGACACTTTATAAAACCCAGGTAAAGGAACTTAAAGAAGAACTTGAGGAAAAAAACAGAGAACATTTGAAGAAGATTCAGGAACTGCAGAATGAAAAGTGCGTCGCATCCATTGTGTTTGACCTGAGAGTCAGTGCTGCACAGGACATTCTTAACAGTGGGGGTACCATGCAGTGTTCTGATAGCAGTGGTCTAACACATTGTATTGGCTAATTGAAAGCAAATTAGATTAGGCTGAAACTTACTTCTAGAGTCAAGAAATAATATCATAACCTAATACCACAGTATCTTCATAGAGATTGATCGAACTTTGACATTACATTGTTTTCAGGGGCCACTCACAAAAGTTCAGTTTTATATAAATCATTCTATGTTAATAAATCACTAAGTTAAAGGTATTTAAGATCTTCCTCTTAATATTACTATGCTGGTTAACTTCCATTAGTTATATACTTCAAAGAAGAAAACCTGTGCTGGAATGTAGTTTCATGGGTACAGTGCTTATCTAGCATGCATAAGGCCTTAGGTTCAGCCCCTGAGCGGTATACTCAGCCAACCAATAAACAGCAAACCTTACAGCATAAGCCTAACAGCCTCATTTTAGAATTGAGCTGAGAGGCTCCAAAAGATAGTATCACATCCAGCTGGGATCTCATAGCTAAATAGTGTCATAATGAACACTGGAACTAGTTTTCTGACATTATTCTCTTTCATTCCCTTTGAAATAAATTTTTAAGATGTTTTATCATTAAATAAATGCACTAAATCCCTAATTTACAAACAAGTTCCATTCCAAAAGGACATTTGTGAATCAGATTCCTGTGTAAGTCACAGAGTGAGTCTTATATACTCTGGCAAGATACAGGGCAAATGTTACTTGGTACTTTCTAGCAGCCCCCTCTACGGCACCATTGCTTTTCTTCCTGCTTCTGTACTTCTCTGCTCTGACTGAGCACTGTTCTGCTGTTGACTGTTGTGCTGCACAGTGAATACACAGTCACACAGCTATGACAGTGTCCAGCAACCATGTGAGCTGCTTCCACAGTTTGTTCGTAATTTGAGGTCTGTTCCTATCTATGCAAGTTCACAACTCAAATTTTACTAAGTCAGGGACTCACTGTAGCAGAGAACAGCAAAAGAGTTTTTTAATTACACAACAAATAGTATAACTACCACCTGCAAAAGAAACAGAACTCCCTGTGCACCTCGGAAGCCCACTATATGCCACTAATTATGCTGCCTTTCTTCCCCACAGAAGAGTAATCATTATCATGTCACCTGATGAACATAGGTCTTTTGTCCTATAGAGTTAATCTTAGTTGTGATATTTGCTGATTTCATTTGCAGTTAGTTGAGCATTCCCTTCCTTCCTTTACATTTTCTGCAAACCAGTTATCAAATCTGTAGCTACTCTGTCCAGTATGGTAGCAACTAGCCACATGTAGTGATTTAAGTTGATTTACATAACATGAAAAGTTCTTCAGGTATAATAGCTATGTGTCAATGTCTACCTTATTAGACAATGCAGATACAGAACATTTGTCATTTATTTATTTTTATCTTTTTGAGGCAGGGTCTCGCTGTACAGTTCAGGCTGGCCTTGAGCTCACTTTGTAGCCCAGGCTGGTCTCAAACTCGCAACAATCCTCCTGCCTCAGCCTTCCAAGTGCTGGGATTACCGGCGTGCGCCACCACACCCAGCTCTGTCATTTTAAAGAGTTCTATTAGCCAGCTTTTATTGGGAGGATGAATCAAATTCACATCTGATTCTTAGAAAGAAGGCTACTTCACACATAATTGGCTGTCTGTCTACCAATTTATTTATTTATTTTGGACTTTTGAGATACGGACTTGTTACATAGTTCAGGCTGCCCTTGAGTTCACTTTGTAGCCTAGGCTGGCCTTGAATTTGTGGCGATCTTCCTGTCCCAGCCTCCCAAGTGGTGGGATTACAGGTGTGTACCACCCTACCTGGCTGTTGGCCCTTTTATTTGTATTGTTAACAACTGTTGGCAATGTTCAATCCTTGTGTACTTTGAATATTGTGAAGTGGAAATCCTCCACTTTAATCATTCTTCATCTTTTATTGGAATACCTAACTGTGCATGAACATGTGCTAGAGAGTGAACTCAGGGCCTTGTGCTTGCTAAGCCTGTGCTGTACTCCTGAGCTGAGGAGAATGTGCAGGGGAGCCTCTCTTGTTACTGGTAGCGTTAACTTGAGCTTATTTTAGTGAGGCATGGGAAGGAAATCTGGAAAAAGTTGCACATCTATTCATTCAGGGCACTTTGTTTTTTCTGTTTGTTTTCTTGTCATTTCGAGACAGGGTCTCCCTGTGCAGTTCAGGCTGGCCTTAAGTCACTGTGTAGCCCAGGCTGGCCTCGAACTCGCAGCAATCATCTTGCCTCAGCTTCCTGAGTGCTGGGATTACGGGCGTGCACCACCACGCCTGGCCATTCTGAGCATTTTGTATGAGCTGCAGAATTTTCCGTGCTTTCGAATATGGTAACGAGAAAGAACAAAGCCAGTTCTTATAATCTAGAAAATTGTGGAATTATTGATAATTTGAGTTCTTTGAGGAGATTGGAGAATGAGGGACCTTAAAGATTAATAAGGCAATTCTTGCACCATGCAGAAGTTGCAAAGGAAATTTGGATGAACGTACTTGCAGATTTTACCTGGAATCATTTCGTTCTTTTTTCCATTCTCTTACATAAATTCATGACCATAGATAGAAATATATTCTAGAGTAAAAAAGGTATATGACATAGTTTCTGTGTGAATTTGATGTAAAGCAGTAACCTCAGATGAGAGTGTTGTGTACCCTTAGCTCTGTATTACAGTGTTCCTGTGACATTGACATTGTCTACCTTTTTTGATGTATTAACTCTTTGTGTGTAACTGCTATTTGGTATCTTCTCTTCCTATTCCCATACTAAGCTAATGGCCTTGTCTCCTAGGCATTAGAAGGGAACATCTGTTCTTGCCCACTGCCCATCTGCGTATGTAGCTATAACCCTGTGGTTCTCCTGATAATACAAATGGAGAGAGGGCGCTCTTACCTAATAATACCAACCCCTTGATCCCATCCCTTTCTGCCCACTTCAGAGTATGACTACCAATTCTCACATCTTTCATTACTACTGTTACATAAACAATTGAATATCTCCTTTAAAAACAACTTTTAACTGCACATGTACTTCAGTTACCGTTCCTTCTGCTTCTTTTTATATAAAAATGACATACCGGCTCTCTTCCGGCCTTTTCTCCCACTCTCCTGAGATGGCTCAGCTTTTGTATTCATCATTCTTAACTGAGCAGCCCTTCTCACGGTCATTACCGTCTTCCTAATAAAGACAATAGTAAGAGCTCGGTCCTCACCTTATTTCCTTAATTTAACAGCAGCTTTTGACATATTGATTACTCTGCACAAAATCTTCACTTCTTTTCTGTGACACTAACAGTATTTCCCTTTAACTAAACTGGGCACTCTTTCTCAACCTCCTCTTCCTTTTTTGTCCCTTCTCTGAGACCTACAGAGTTTAGAGGGCCCAAGGGAACACTCTACTTGTTCTCATCCAGCTTCATGGCTGTAAATAGCATCAGCACACAAGTACATTCTCCCTTGAATTCCAAGCTTGTATATCCTGCTACTTGCCATCTCTCCTGAGTGTTCAGTAAGCATCCCATATTCAGTGTGTCCCTCCAAAACCTGGACTCCCTCGCTTTACCAGTCTGCTCTTTTTGTCTTTCTTATTTCAGTAATTAACGATTGTGTTATTTCTTACATTTTTTGTGCAGCCCATTAACATTTTCACAGTTGTAACTATTCTATATATAGAATCTGATCACTATTGATGTCCAAGCTGCCATTATCTCCAATATTGATTATTTCAATAACCTCCCCTCTTTTTGAGACAGGGTCCCCTTCATTGTGTAGTTCAGACTGGCCTAAACTTATATGTAGCCCATTCTGGCCTCAGATTTGAGGAGATCTGCCTGCCTCAGCCTCATGAGTACTGGGGTTACAGGTGTGTGCCACCACACCCAGCTGTCTCTAGCCTAATACTGTATAGCGCACCAAAGAATCTGTTTAAAATTGTGAAGTAGAAAATAAAGGCTATAGCCTGTATGTTGTTTTAGAAAACCTTACAGTGTTGTTCTCTTCCCTTCTTTTCCTGCAGCCCTCCCAACTTTCTTGTATCTCTCTGATCACATTAGCTTCCTTTAGGCCCACTTGGGGCGTGTTTATTTGATTTTCCCCTTTCCAGATAAGCTGCGTTACTTATTCTCTCACTCCCTTCATGTCTGTCCTCTAATGTTTCTTGAGCAGAGAGGCCTCTTTGATCATCCTATAATAAAATTGTGACCACATTCACAGCCTTTTCTGCCTTTCATCTCACACTCTCCGTGGCATACTGTATATTCCTTATTCATTTTTAAGTTGTCTGTGTGACTGCATTGACATACTGTCCTACTATGTACTTCCAGGGACCAAGAGTTCTGTGAGCGCTGTGTGCCATAATTCTGAGAACAGTGCTGCCACAGAGCAAACACTGAAATGCATAGTTGTTGAGTGAATGACTGTTCTTTTTTTGTGAAGACTCTTACGTCTTCATCCTTAAGTTTAAACCAGAAGATTTGATTTGTAATCTTCCCTTACTAGAAAATAAAGAGGTAGCAATCATGTGTTTTAAAAACATTTATTGAGCATCTGTGGCATACAAGGAGATTATAATGCTGACCCAGGTAGCTTATCCTAGAGTGGTTCTTGGGGAAGAGCAAGGCAAACTGCAGGAATCTTATCCTAATCTGACTGTCAACTCTGACGTTTTAAAGTCCAATTTCTAAGGCTGTTCCCAGATAGTTTACAGATTTAAATGTGTTTTCATAATCTCATTGAATTTCAGAGTTAGAAGGGACCTCACAGTAATTTGGTTTAATTCTTAATGTACAGATTTGTTTAAATCACACACAGAAAGTACAAGGACCTTGCCCACAAGTGTTCCTGTCCTGTTAGTGGTAGAGTTAAAGGAATCAGGTCTGATTTCCTGGTTTACCAGCCAGTCTTTTCCAAAAGTAGACAGCTTGGCAGGTTAAGTTCGTAACTTTTCTAAAAAAATTTGAAATGGGTTTACTTTATCTAAAACAATAAAATCAATTGTTTATCATTTAAAGGTAATTGTGTTTTTTAAGCATGTGGTTGAAGTTGGGAAAAGGAACTGAATTTAGTAGATTTGTTTCTCTTAAAAATCATTGCAGGGAAACTCTTTCTACTCAGTTGGATCTAGCAGAAACAAAAGCTGAGTCTGAGCAGTTGGCTCGAGGACTTCTGGAAGAACAGTATTTTGAATTGACCCAAGAAAGCAAGAAAGCTGCTTCAAGAAATAGACAAGAGATTACAGATAAAGATCACACTGTTAGTCGGGTAGGTAAATTACTAAAATCAGAATAGGTCACATTTTAAAATGTTAGAGGGTATGTATACATGCATGTTTGCTTATACTTCATATGTAATGATCATTATGGAGTTGTGTTAAATAGTTTCTTTTATCCAAATCATTGTTAATGATTGAAAATCTTAGGCTTTTATTTCTTTCTGTCTATAGATCTCAGTTATATTTTATATGAAGAAATGTTTGGGTTAAGTTCATTTGTTATTCTCCTACCACACCGAAATTGATTCCGTGAGGTAGAATTCTTTAGAATTCAGTGAAACCATTTTAGCTTGGGAAAGTCTCTGTAATTTTATGTATTTGTTAAAAGCAAGCAGTACAGCAAACCAATTACCTACTCCTGCAGTTTATACTCTAGTCTAAATAGAATCACAAGACTAGAAGTGCAAGTTAGATTTTTTTCTTTTGAAGTAACCGTCAAGTGTCATGGTATGTGTAGCCCTGGGTTCAAACCCCAGCCTTTCCCCTAAGAAATTACACGATTTTAGCCACTTGCTTTAATTTCTCAAAGTGTAGGATCCCTCATCAATAACATAGAAATAGTACCCATTCCACATGATTGTTTTGAGGATTAAGTGAAAACAACATACATGGAATAGTCAATAAATGCATAAGTGGAGTAATAAATATTTTTATTGTCATTTTCATCATTATTTAAATTGGCCAGGCATGTTGGTGCACTCCTGTGATCCCAGCACTCAGGAGGCTGAGGCTGGAGGATTGCTATGAGTTCAAAGCCAGCCTGGGCTACAAAGTGAGTTCAGAGCTTGCTTGAACTACATAGCAAGACCTTGTCTTTAAAAAGAAAGAAACTTAAAAGAAAAAAATTAAAGCAAAGCCCAGAAGGATGCTAACTTTTTTTTTTTTTTTTTCCCCTTTTTGAGACAGTCTCACTGTGCAGTTCAGGCTGGCCTTGAGCTTACTTTGTAGCCCAGGCTGGCCTTGAACTCACAACAAAGGGTGCTAACTTGCCATGGCTCACATAGTAGATTCATTATAGAGCTGGACAAAGCTGTGCCTGTATACATTAGAAGTAATTTTGGGCAGCTAGTTGTTCTAAAATATTTAAAGTTTAATTATATCTATATATATGTTAAAGTAGAAAATATGCATTTTCTCTTCTTAAACAATGGTCTGTCCTCGTGGAAAAGGTTTTTAGTTCTGTAAAAAAAGCAAAGAGGCTATAGCTTAAATTTTTGTGGCTTTGTTTAGCTTGAAGAAGCAAACAGCATGCTAACCAAAGATAATGAATTACTAAAAAAAGAAAATGAAGAGCTGGCTGATAAAATGCAAAAGGCAGAAGAAGGTATGTGGGAGTTTGTTTGTTTGTTTGTTTTTCAGGGTTTTTTAGGTAGGGTCTCGCCATGTAGCCCACGATGGCTGTCCTCAAATTCATACCCATCCTCCTGCCTCAGCCTCCTGAGTGCTGGGATTTCAGGCATGTGCCACCACATTTGGCAGCTGTAGGATTTTTTAAAAAGTAATCATAGTGTTAAAATCACTGATTAGCTGGGTATGGTGATGCACGCCTATAATCTTGGGAGGCTGAGGCAGGAGGATCGCTGTGAGTTTGAGACTAGCCTGGGTTACCAAGTGAGCTCAAGGCCATCCTGAACTGCATGGCAAGACCCTGTCTCAAAAAAAAAAAAAATCGCTGATTAATATTTAGGTATTTATGTTGTATAGTAGGTTTTAAAATATGTTTTCATATATTAAATAACACGTATACCCTTAAGAATTAATTACTGAAAGTTATTAGTGTGTAGTAATTCAAGTTTGAAATGCAAAAAATTATGCTATACAGTAACATTTTACATAATTGGTTGGCAGACTATAAATTGAAGAAGGAGGAGGAGATAAGTAACCTTAAGGCTGCCTTTGAAAAGAATATCAATACAGAACGAACTCTTAAAACACAGGTATGCATACTTTTAGCCTTTTCCATTGATTTACATTTGAGTATCAAATATTTGAAAGTTAATAATTTGGGGAGGGCTAGGTGCTGGGAATCAAACTCAGGGCCTCACACTTTCCAAGCAGTGTAATTGCTCTTTATGTACTTTTTCTTAAAACTGAAGTCATTAAGGTTCAAGTCTTTAATTAAAACAAATAATAAGCCGGGCATGGTGGTACATGCCTGTAATCCTAGCACTCAGGAGGCTGAAGCAGGAGGATCCTTGCAAGTTCAAGGCCAGCCTGGGCTACAAAGTGAGCTCAAGGCCAGCCTGAACTGCATAGCGAGACCCTGTCTCAAAAAATAATAATAATAAAGATTCTTTCACCACTAAGTATAGAAGATTTATGTGAAAATAAAGCAAAAGATTTCCATTAAAAAAGCTAGTTTGTCTAATAAGAATGTGATTTAAATTATATTGAAGAGCTATTGATGGTAGGAAAACGTGAAGAGAAGACACATAAGAGATTTGGGAATAAATCAGAAATTACAGTGATTATCATTTTGCTTTATGTTTTATGATGCATTTAGTCAGGTTATTTTTTTCCTGTTAACTTGATATCTTTTCATTTTATTAAGTTCTCTAGTAATTAAAATTCTTCATTGTCTATTAAGTTCCTTAAATTGATTTTTGTAGTAAAAGTTTTTTCCTCATAATTATATGATTGTGTGGTCTCCTTAAATCTTTCTCATCGGTCCTTCATGTTGCAACATAATCTTTCAAAAATGTACTTAATAGATGTTGAAAATGCTTTATTGCAGATTTTACTTACCATGTATTAAGACAGAAAGCATAAAGGAAAAGATTGATATTTGTTACAGAAAATTTCAAATGTCTATGCAGCAAAACACCATAAGTTGAAAGGAAGGAAGCAGAATATTTAATAGCGTTTATTTTTATAAATAAGTACAAACAACAAAAAACAGACAATTGAGACAAATAGTGAAGATTTTAAAAATGTTCAATCATAATAATAAACCAGGAAATAAAAATTAAAACAATAATGTGGTATAATTTTGAAGATAATCAGATTTGTGAGACATCATACCCAGGTTTGTCAAGAACTCTTCTTTGTCTTTTAAGAAACACATACAGCAGTGCTATAGGAAGCAGGCACTGACTTCTCAAGAGCTCACTCCCTGTCCTCCTGGTACTCTGTACTTAGCGCTGTTCTGTTTCTCCTCCAGACCAGAATGGCTTGGGAGGTGACGGCATTTCTATCCTTGTGTCTGTTCCTGGTATAGAGTTCCTGCACCAAAATGAGTGCAGAGCAGTTGTTTAACAGTGAATGGATTTGTGCAAGCCTGTCTGGGTCTTCCACTGAAATAGGGAAATAAGGCAGTGTTCGTTTTTTGGTACTATTTTTGTAGTACTGGGGATCAAACCCTGTGCCTTCTGCATGCTGGCCAGGTTGCCTGCCACTGAGCTGTGTCTCCAGCTCTAACATTAGTTACTAGGGTTACCAGTTACCATATCCCAATACTTCATACCCACAGAGAAAACCCGCTTCCTGATTTTGAAGGGGAAAATAAATACTTTGTGGAGATTTAAACTGAACAGCTATAAGGTCTTACTAATAACATTTTCTTATTTAAATAGGCTGTTAACAAGCTGGCAGAAATAATGAATCGCAAAGATTTTAAAATTGATAGAAAGAAAGCTAACACACAAGATTTGAGAAAGAAAGAAAAGGAAAATCGAAAGCTACAACTGGAACTGAACCAAGAAAGAGAGAAGTTCAACCAGATGGTAGTGAAACATCAGAAGGAGCTGAATGAAATGCAGGCGGTAAGTCTGTGTGTGCGCACTGAGGCGTGCAGGGTCACTGTGCTGAATTGTTATTCCTGTGTGTACTTACCCTTGGTATTGCTTAGAAAGGCTTTCCTAGCATAAAAAATTTCATATTTTAATTCCTAGCCTCACAGTTTGATCATTATTTGCTTCTAGGAACAGTAATCTTGAAAGATGCCCTGTTGCCTGTTAGTTACTATGACGTGAGTTTTTACCATTTAGCAGTTGCTTTAAGACAGATAATCAAGTGTTTTGTTTGTTGTTGTTGTTGTTGTTGTTTTTCAGACTGAAAGTGGAATATGGCTTTTACTGTATGTTATGCAGTGCTAGGATTCAAACAGGACCTTGCCTGTGCTAGACAAGCACTCTTCCACAGAGCTACATCCTAACCTCTTCTGTTGTAGTATGTTCTGTGGTGGGGGTAGAGGTTCTCTAGTCAAGCTTTTTCAGAAATCCAAACGCCAACTTTAATTTTTTATTTTCCTGGTGTGTTAATAACATGAAATGGTGAACATAGTCTCTTTTTTTTTGTTGAGACATGGTCTCGATATGCAGCTCAGGCTGGCCTTGAGCGTACTCAAACTCATAGCGATCCTCCTGCCTCAGCTTCCCAAGTGCTGGGATTACAGGGGTGTGCCACCACGTCCGGCTCAGAGTCTCTTGTATCATATAAACGCAGATCCAATTTTTGACTCCATCATTCATGGTTCTGCCATCCTGAGACATACTGTTTACCTTTTAAGTTAAGTCATGTATACCCAGAGAGCATTTCTTAATGTTTGTTTCTTTAATACCTTTATTAAAAACACAACAAACAAACAAACACTCTCCTAAGTACAAGGGAAAAAATAGCTTCGAGCTTATCCTAGCATCATATTACTGAGAAAGAGATTACATTTTTACATTATCTCACAGTCTTGGGCCAAGTATAGTGGCATGTGACTGTTCCCAGCTACGCAAGAGGCTGAGACCGAGAGTCACTTGAGCCCAGGAGTTTGAGGCCTGGGGAACATAGTGAGATCCTGTCTTCCTCCAGAAAAAGAAAATCCTATTGTGGTAAACAAACAAACATACCTGTTTTATATTAAGTGTTTTTGTGATTGCCATTTAGATTAATTATGCTTAAATTATTCTTAATGTTGGAAATTATATGACCTTGATTACTTACATTACCTTGATATTTTTCAAAAATAGCAATTGGTAGAAGAATCTACACACAGAAATGAACTTCAGATGCAGTTGGCTAGCAAAGAGAGTGATATCGAGCAATTGCGTGCTAAGCTTCTGGACCTTTCAGATTCCACAAGTGTTGCTAGTTTTCCTAGCGCTGATGAAACAGATGGAAACCTTCCAGGTAAGAATAATTCTGTTCAGTCATTTACATTCGCTTAAATGTCATGGAAGTGATTTTTTAAAATTTGGTTTCCTACCTCTTTGTCATTATGCCTATGGATCTTTGAGGAGGAGTTGTTTCTGATAGCCAAGACCTATGATGATTATATACTAAGTACTTTTTGTGAATAAAAATTATCATCATGAGTCAACATTTTCCAGAATAAAAATAGTCATAAGCCATCTTAGACTATTAACTTGGACCTAAGAAGCGCTACCTGAGTAGAAACCTGAAGTATATAAACTTACTTTGAGCACCCTGCCATCATGTGAAAGTCAAAGCTGTCACTTCAGGCTTTGACTATTTAAAGAAAATTGTACTTGTTTTTGTGAGTAACAGCTGTTCAACATTTTATATATACTGTTACTAAAGCTGGGAACTGTCCTAACATGATCAGAGCCAATAGCAGCTGTATATAGAAGCCCACCCAGCGTAGTAGTGACGCAGTACTTTAAAATGTCAGGTTTTAAATTGGGGGAGCCAGGTGTGGGCGCGCCTGCAATCCCAGCACTTGGACCCGGGAGGCTGGGGCAGGACGGTTGCTGCGAGTTCGAGATGAGCCTGGGCTACAAAGTGAGCTCAAGGCCAACCTGAACTGCATAGTGAGACCCTGTCTCAAAAAGAAACAATAAATAAATAAATTGGGGGAAATCGAAAAAAAGAGTCGGAATGGAATATGCGTTGAGGGAACAGAGAGCCAAGTAAACCAGAAGTGAGTGGTTAAGATTTCAGACTTTTTCCTTCCTCTCTTTTGCTAATGGAGAATCAATTTCTTATTCTTGGATTAATGTAGAAGCAGTGAAGTGAATAGCTTCACACACGCATACACCTGCATACACACGCGCACACACATACATAGGACATGCCACACATTCTTCGGTAGGGGTTTGGAAAGTGTGGTTTACATGGTAGTAAACTTTAAAATAGATCTTAATTAGCATATTTCAGACTGGTACATATTTATAAGCAGCATAAATTTTTACAGGATCCTATCTTAAAAGAATATATTGGTTTTTTAAAATGTGATATTGGGAACTTGATAGATTACTTAGAAAATTTTATGGTGTTTCTTGATCAAGAAAGTGGGACTCAGATTGGGAGGTAAGTTTGCCTCCTTACTTCATACCTTATGATCTTGTCCTGCATTCTTGAGGAGCTTTGCTAGTCCAGAAGAGTCAGGTGTCAGGAGAGGGAAAACAGGAAGGAGATTTCCTGTCCTGGTGGTCGGGGACTCTGGTTTTCAGGTTGGGGCTCGGAAATCACCTGCCTCAAGAGAAACTTGTGGACACACAGCACTGTAGGAGGATGAGTCTGGCTTTAGCAAAACCTGCAGCTTCCGTTTGAACAGCCTCCTAAAGGTGGACTTAATACGACTGCGAGGCTGTTGGCTTCATTGCTTCAGTTTTCTCACTGAAGTTGTAGTTCATTCCCTCTTCGTTAACTCAGTTGCTTCTAGAATAAAGGAATTCTTAACTCTACTTAGTGTCAGTTAAAATCTTAACCAGGGCTTTTTGTTTTATCTTTACATGTATCTTTACAGTGCTCCCATCTCCCTTTTTAAAGACAGATCTCACTATGTAGTTCAAGCCGGCCTTAACTCCTGACAGTCCTCCTGCTTCAGCCTCCCGAGTGCTGGGTTTACAGGTGTGCTCCATCATGTCCAGCTTAACATTATAATGTCTTAATGTGTACGTAGGTTTTTAAAAATAATAGGTTAGGGCCGGGGATATAACTCAGCAACATAAGCACCTGCCTGGCAAGTGCAAAATCCTGAGTTAGTTTTCTGGTACCAAAATAAAATAACATAAAATTAAAATAACTAGATGAGAAATTTTGGAGATGTACACGTTACTGGTGAATGTGAATAGAAGATTTGAAAGATAAGTTGGTGGATCCCCCACAAGAGAAAAGAAGGTGATGAGTTTTATCCTGCATCCTGGCTTATTCAGGAAGGCTAAATGCAAATGATCCTCAGGTGCTTTGATTGGCAGACTTAGATTTCAGAGTCCTGACCTAATTAATTTACAAGTCAGTTAGCAAAACAAATTTAAGTATTTCTATTGGCTGCACTCTGAATTTTATTCCCAAGAATATTAGTGTATACTCAGATTTTATTTAAAAGGTTTTCAAACTTTAAAGTGCTCGTACCCTCCCTTGCTGCAGAGTGAGAGCAGTTAGCCCTCTCCTCCCCGCCCTGTGTTCTCACTGTGGAAACTGCGGGAGTCTCAACAGTGCTGAGCCTCAACTTCCCCAACCGGAAGTAAGAATGCGTAGTCTTTGTCAGTGCTGCATTTGCGCCTCTGTATCAGACACTATATTGCTAATAAAGTAAATCCACCATTACTAGCTGCTCCAAAATGGTTCTTGGCAAATAAAGTTAAGGTTTTGTAGTCACATCTAGGAGGAATGATTGAAGTATTTTTGTTTTTGTAGCTTTTTGTTTTGTTTCATTTTTTTTAAACAGGTAAACTCAGGGCAATCCTTCTGCCTCAGCCTCCCAAGTGCTGGGATTACAGGCCTACACCACCACGCCTGGCCATATTCATTCTTTTTTTTTTTAATTAATTAAGTTTATTGGTACATTTTAGGTATACATAATGATCACATTCATTATAGGGAATTTATACCTGTACATGATATAATTTGAATCCTTGTGTTCCATTCCCCTGCCCTCTCTTCCATTCCTCTTCCCCTTCTTACTTACAAAAGCTTTGTTTCTATTTTTTCCTTCTTTTTGCATCATTTTTTTTCTTTTCCCTCCCTTCCTTCCCCCCTGTATTCATTCTTAGTATGAGTTACATATCATTTGTATATCCAAAAGATTTTTGAAAGTGTATGACTGGTTAATTTTTATTTGGTTTATAAATTAGTGGATGAATTTTCAGATTAAAAGAGAAAGGCTGAGTAGATTTATTCTACAGTTAAAGGACCATACTTTTATTTTACTTTAGTGATTGCACTTTTTAAGTAGTTGGGTAAATGAACTGATACTATGTCTACTTATTTCTCTTAGATTTCATTAGTCAGTGTAAAGATTGTAATTATCTTGTACCTTGGGAGCTTAACCTTCACAATCAGTCTTTTCCCTCCCCTCCCCACATCTCTCTCTCCCCCCCTCTCTCTCCTTCTCTCTCTTTCCCTCTCTCCCTCTCTCCCTTTCTCTCTCCCTCTCTCTCTCTTTCTCTCTCTTTCTCTGTCTCTTTCTCTCCAGTAACCTCTGTAATCTTTTAGTGGACATCTTGTCTCCCAGCATTTTTAATTCTAAAAAGCATGGGGTTTGGGATGTTATGCCTTCTCTGACTTAAAATTCTGGGGTTATTAAATACACCTTAAGGTGGTCATGGAGACTGACACAGGACAGCTGCTGGGAGTCTGAGGCCACCTTGGGCTACGTAATGAATTTAAGGCCAGCCTGAACTACATAGCAAAGACACTGTCTCAGAACAAACAGAAAACTCCCACATTTCCGTACCCTTAATTCTCCCTTTGGTTCTGTGCCAGATTGTGTTTACACAGTGTACTATGTCTCAAAGACTACCCCTAGTTGGGAGGCTGAGGCAAGAAGGATAGCAAATTCAAGCCTCACTCACATGGGCAACTTAGTGAGACCCCATCTCAACAACAAAAAAAAAAATTTAAAAGGGCTGGGGAGGTAACTCAGTGCAAACGGTTTGGGTTCAATCCTCGGTACTGTTTTTTTCTTTTTTCAACTTACCTTTAAGGGGGCTTGGGGATAGAGCTCAGTAGAATAAGGGCCTGTTTGGCAGTGTAAGGTGCTGAGTTTGATCCCTAGTACCGCAATAAAAAAAAACCTTTAGGGTAGGGGCTTGCATTTTGCCTAGATGACAAAGATATGTTAACGTGATGGTCTTTTCCTCATTGTTTTTCTGTTGTTATAGAGGAAGTATTAGGAAAGTATGTAATAAGTATTCCAGCACTTGATAGCAGTGGAATGGCCCCATTTATGTTATCTCTTTACATCAGTTTTTTTCCATCCATTAATCTTGGGCTGTGTAACTGAAATCTGAAAATGGTGGATTGTTTGATGTGTTTCCAAATATTTATATAAGGATTTCTGAATTTACCCTATTAATGATTTGGAGATGATGTGAATTCTTTTTCTTTTTTTCTATTAAGGAGAAGAAAAACCTTCAAAACAAGGTAATGGGAGGATAACAACAGTTAATACATTGAGTGTTGTTATCTTTTAGTTACTCAGAGTACAAGATGTAAGTGTTTAATTGTTCAAAAAGTATTAGCACAAAGCTTTCTTTTAAATCAACTAAGAGAAATTAGTAGTATAACTATCTTAACTATCTCACATAGATTTTTTTCTTTCCCTTTCTTTCTTTTCTCCATTCTCCCATCCCAGTTTCTTTGCTTTTGAAGTTTCTCCCCATTTTACAATATCTATTGTACATTTTAGATCTTACTTACTCTTTCAGCTTCTCACACTAGGGAGACAATACGGTGGTTGTACATGTGCGTCTGATTTATTTCACTTCTGAGTACAGTCTCGAGTTGCATTCATTTACCTATAAAACTCTCTAGTTTATCCTTCTTTATGGCTGAGTAGTAGTCCATTGTATAAAAATACCACATCTTTTTGAGCCATTCCTCAGTTGATGGGCATTTAAGTTGTTTCCAAGATCTAGCATTACAAATTCATGAGTGCACATATATCACTGCAGTACGATGTTTTTAATCGTTCTGGGAAGATACCCAGAAGGGGAATAGCTGGGTCAAATGGGACCTCCAGTCCTAGTGTTTGGAGGAATCACCATACTAAATTCCACAGTGGTTGCACCAGTCTGCACTCCCATCAACAATGAAGAAAGTTCCTTTTTCCCCCACAGCCCATCCAGCTTTTATTATTGGGTGATTTCTTGATAATTGCCACTTTTTCTGAAGTGAAGTGAAATCTCAATGTTGTCTTAATTTGAATCTCTGGAATGACCACTGTTGTTGAATATTTTCTCATGCATTTATTTGCTGTTTGTATTTCTTCACCCTAAAGTATGTGTTCATTCTAGGTGTCCCCTTGACTTCTTTGTCTGTTTGTGACGGTGACCCTTTGTCTGAGGAGCAGCTGGTCTTTGCCTGCACCAGTGTCTTCAAGAGTTTACCTATTCTGTCTTCCAGCAGATTTACTGTTTCTGTTTTAATATTTAGATCTTTGACCCATTCTGAAGTTAGTTTAGTGGATAGTGAAAGAGAGGGGTCTGACTTCTTCAGTATTAATGTATTTCATTTTCTTTTGTATGTCACTTTTGAGTATAAGAACTATTTTATAGAGGTCCTCTGCCTCTTTCTTAAGCAGTATGTGGTATATCCAAGTTCACTTTGGTAGCCTTTACAGATTAACTTTAATGTATAAAGTGGCTATATTGGATAGTATTTATATTTAACTAGGCATTATGGCTCCTGGTTGGATTAAGAATCAGTTGGCAGTGTTGAAATAATATCTAATTTTTTCGTAAGTTAAAATTCCTGTACAAATATATAAAACCTGGAGTCAAGGTGTTCATATACTTCTGTAGTAAATTGTGATAATGTAGACTTCGATGATCTCAATGTTTATTTTAAAAATTATTTGGAGAAGCTAATTTCTGCATTTTTTTATGTAAAAGATGAAACTTATAGCATTTTACTTCAGATTGCCACTGAGGTTGCTACTAGTTGTGGTTTTGGAGGCTATCTTCATATATAAAAACTAGTAGGTGTACTAACTTGCATCCAAAACAGGAGTGTGGGAAGGAAATAGAAGCTGGTATATATGTTTTTTCTGTTATCACTGAGCGTAATTTAGTTCCTAACCCAAACCTGCAACTACAAAACTTGAATATTTTTGGCATTTATTTTTCACAGAGAAATAATTGGAAGAGTTGGGATATTTTAGAATATACAATTTTGTTTAAATGTCAGATTTTCAAGGGCTTCTATTTTCAGTAAGGAATTACTGGTAGCAAACAACCATTATTGTATTCTCAGATATTAAGATTATATTAATGTATATCAATCTATACTTTTTAAGAGCTATAATTTTTGCCACATTGACAGGAAAATTCCTAATAACTTTTCTTTTTTTGTAAGAGAATATTTATGAATTATTAACATAAGATCAGCAGTCTTCTACATGTTATTTAATATAAAACTGCCTTTTTGGTTTTTAAGTTGTAACTATTATTTACAGATAATGACTTTGACTAATTGAGAAAAAATACAGTATAGCAAGTGATTAACAAGTATTCATCCAGCACCTTTTCTGGTATCAGATGCCATGGGGTGCATAAAACAGGTGTTAGGATATGCTCCCTGCTGTCACAAAACTTACAAAGGAATTATCTAAGGAGATAAAGTCATTATTGATGAACTAAATAGCAACAATCAAGAAAAAGGAGAACTTATTTTGAAACTTTGTATGTTTTTATTTCTTCCAAACACCAAGTACAGTGTGTATGAAGGGAAACATGACAAACAGAAGTGTGGGGACATTAAGTGTATGGTGTAAGTAGGAACAGGAAAACCTGAGATGCCATTCAGTGAACTGCAAAGTTTGTTTGGGGGACAGACTGACGTTGTGCTCTAAAAGCAAGTTTGAGCCCTGGAGCGCTTACAGATACTGAGAGAGTAGCCTTGGACGCGGCAGTTCGCCTTGGTGAGCCACAGTCTCTTCATCTGTGACAGGAGGGTGATAGTGAAGCTGAACCTGTAACTCTAAGCATGTAAGAGCCTAGACTCGGGCAAAAGTTAAACATGAGATACTAATTGTAAAGCACATGGTAATTAATAAGTGTTCAGTAAATGTCATCGTTAACCATTACTGTAAGACTGAGCTTTATAGCTTTAAATTATGTGGAGGGGGCAATATATATTCCCAGAGGATCATAATTTGAGCTGTAGTATAATTGGTCACATTAAAGCATCATGCTTTAAAATGGTTCCCTTTCTGTTCTTTTATTTTTTAAATATAAGATTAGATACTTGAAGTACTTAATTTGGGCTTTCGTACCTGCAGCCTGGTGTGGTCATTTCTAATGGGATCATCTCTATCCCCCAAATATTTCTAATAAACATTGTATTTAATGTAGTGATGATAATAACGCAGTGATGATTGTCAGAAAGGCCTTGATCAAAATAGTGAAGAAATGTATGATATACATGAACGGTTTAACTATTAGCAATTATTCAACTAAATTTTGTGCCCTTTTTCTATTTGTTAAATTATAATATTACAGACTTAAAAGCCTTTACCTGTTTTTAATCTGAGAAGAATTATAATTGGACTCATTTATAGAATTAATTTTCCCTCCAACCAAATTTGGACAGTTTTATTGAAATTGTTGTGTTTTACCAAAAAAAAAAAAATTACTGGAATACTGTACTGAGAAAACAAATGAAACGCTTGTCTCTTATTCTTTATACCCAGTCGACTCTGCCCGCATCCCTTATTTATTTATCTTCTGTTCTTGTCTTCTGTGAGTAACAGACGCTCCTGCACTTCTGCTTGCTCTTCTTGTGTAAATCATGGCTCTGATTTGTCCCACTTGCTGCATATTTGTTTTTTTTCTCTTTTTGCTAAATATTTTTTATATGAATGTTAAATGATATTTATTTAAAGTTTTCTACCATATCCCATTTAAACTGCGATCCATTCCAGTCTTGCCTGGCTCTGAGAGACATTGTTACTTCATACCTTTGTAATTTAGTACTAAGTGTTACTTCATGAGAAAAGTGGCTTGGGGTTTTTTTGTGCAAGATCTGTATGGCCGTTGAAGTTGATTTGTGTGATTGAAGCATGGAAGAGCAAATTGTATAGCATTTATTCATTTAGCTGTTTTGATTGCTTGTTGCTGCATGCTCTCAAACGACTGGTAAGGGCTTTTCATTTGGTTAGAATTGAAGACTGACTGCTATATGTTCTTTTTCTCCTAGAGTCAAGAATTGAAGGTTGGCTTTCTGTACCAAATAGAGGAAATATCAAAAGATATGGCTGGAAGAAACAGGTACTGTGCAACTAATATTTTTCAGAAGTTTCGTTGTATATTTTGCTTTGAAGGATAATATTACTAACATTGATTTTAGATTAATACAATGTCATTCTAGACATAAATATGACCAATATACTTATTACTGTAAACCAAGTCAGTGTTCCTTTTGTAACTTCGTTTATTCTCATTTCAGTATGTTGTAGTAAGCAGCAAAAAAATTCTGTTCTATAATGATGAACAAGACAAGGAACAATCCAATCCATCTATGGTATTAGACATAGAGTAAGTTGCCTTTTATTGAATTTTACTTTTTTTCTTTTATTGAATTTTAAATCAACTAAATGTTAACTTGTCATTAGTGTTACTTTACATGTTATGTTATTTAACGTTGCCCAGTTTTCTTAACAAACTTAAAGTCTTTAGCAAAATGTGAGCAGGAAAATTTGCATACCTGGTTCATGTACTTGAAAATCAAATTTTATATTTTAAATGTTTAGTAGTGTTGAGTTCAAAGAGCATCTCAAAAAGTGTATGATCTTTGATCATACCTGAGAAGAAATATAAACATATCTATTCTTTCTTAGTGATATATCGAAGCCTAGTAAGGAGAATTCTTCCAAAACGCTGTGCTGTCATAGGTGCTGTAGTGTGCATACAGGTGCACAAGTCCCCTATTTCAGAACTTAGAGACATTGTGAAGTGAGGCAAGTGCTTTTCAAGAGTGGCAAAAACTTACTTAAGTATTACCATTCCTTTGCAGTTAGTATTTGTAGAGCTCATTATGGTTAAAATGTTAACAGAATTGAGCAGTCCTAGAAAATTCTGATACTTTATGTCCCTTTTTTCCTAAATATTAGTTATAAGGGAAAAGCTTAAGTAGCCTAACACATAACATTAATGTGAAAGATACATCTTTCAATTAAATTAAATACAGACTTTTTGGATGGATGGAGGATTTGTCTGTTAAGGAGAATTTTTTTCTATTAAGGTATGATTTTATATAAAATCCATAGCTCTTAGGAGTTGGATTCAGTGAAATATGGCACTTGTAAACACGAAATTACCACTCAATACGAGATGTAGAACATTTCCATTTCCTGATCTGGCTTTTATCCCTGAGGTCAGTTTTACCTGCTTTAGAACTTCATACACACTTACTCATGTACTATAGACACTCTTGTGCCTGGCTTCTTTCACTCTGCCTAGTGGTTTTGAAATTGGCCTTTGGCACTGTATGTATGTAGAGGTCGGTGGTTGTTGGATTTCTCCTTTTTGTTTTTTTTTGGGGGGGGGGCTGGTTATTTTGTTGTTGTTGATTTGTTTGTCCAGGCTTGCCTCAAACTTGATGTATCCTGCCTCAGCCTCCCAAAGTGCTGGGATGACAGGCAAACCCACCACATCCAATGTGTTCTTTTCTTTTGTTGAGTAGAATGCCACTGAATTTTTGACAATTTGTCCATCACTTATATGTTTGGGGTTTGTGTATTTTTGTTGATTTAAGTTTTCATTTCTCTGATGCACACCTGTAATCCCAGCACTCAGGAGGCTGAGGCAGGAGGATTGTTGTGAGTTCGAGACCAGCCTGGGCTACAAAATGAGCTCAAGGCCAGCCTGAACAGCATAGCGAGACACTATCTCAAAAAGACCAAAAATAATAATAATTAATAATAATAATAATAAATTTTCATTTCTCATGAGTAAAATACATAGAAGGAGAACCTTGGGTTATGGAGTAGATCTGTATTTAACTTTTTAAAAATCCACTGAGTAGTTCTCAGAAATGACCATACTTGTTTTCTAGCCTTTGGCACTATATGCATTGAAGTTGCTTCTTTCTTGTACATTTTTTAAAGCTCCTCTCATGGATATGAAGTGCTCATTGTTGTTTTACTTTACATTTTCCTCTTGACTAGTGATGTCAAAAATCTTTTCACATATTCATTCTTTTTTATGAGAGTAAGAGAGACAGAGACTGTACAGGGACTCTGTCGCCCAGGCTGGTCCAGGACTCCTGGGCTTGAGGGACCCTTCCGGCTCATCCACCATAAAAGCTGAGACTGCAGAGCATGCACTGCCATGCCCGGATTATTGACCACTTTTATAAATCTTTCCTAAAGTGTCTTCAGGTTATTTTCCCTCTTTTTTTTTTTTTTTTTTTTGCCTTATTTTGATTGTTTGTAAGAGTTCTGTATGTATTCTAGGTGAGAACTCCATGTTAGATATATTTCCTATCTGTGGCTTATTTATAGGTTTTTGTGGTTGATTCCTAATTAATTTTTGTGCTTGGACAGTAGTTGAGGGTGGGACTTTGTTTTCCAACATTTTTTTCCTTTAAGTCTGAAATAGACATTTTAATATTGACTTTGAATTATCTAATTTTGCTGTATATTTATTAGTTTTATAAGAGTTTGTTTTTCCTTTTTCTTTCTTTTTTTAGGGAGTTGATTCCATGAGGTTTTCCCACATACACAATTACATCCTTCCCACACGATGATAATCCTGTGTCTTTATTTAGATGTACACTTATATAGACCACCAGCATAGCCAAAATATAGAGTAATTTCATCACCACGATCCCATGCTGCCCTTTCATAGCCACAGGAGTCTCCTTCCCTCACTTCTAATTCCTGGCAAATTAATCTGTCCTCCATCTCATTGTTTGTGGTTAGTTTTTCTCTCTCTGAATAATTAACTTGAGATAACCCTAGTTGTAATTGATTTGTCCTTATTGTTCAGTTGTACAGTTGACCCCCTGCCATATGGGCAGATTTCACATCCCAAGGATTCAGCCAACTGCAGATCACAAATATTAAGGAAAAATGTGTGTGTGTAGTAAACAAGTAGAAGTAGAGCTACTTCGTTATTAGTCCCTGAACAGTACTGTGTAACAGCTGCATACATAGCGTTTATACCGTATTAGGTATGACAGATAACCTAGAAATAATACATTAAGCTACAGTACAGGAGGTTGTATATAAGTTATTTTCCAGGTACTAGGGCATTTTAGGGCAGGACTTAAGCATTTTGGATTTAGTACTTACCATGGGTCCCAGAACCAGTTCCCTGAGGATACCAAGGGACCGTGGTTACACCATGACATAGGTGATAGCCACAGTTTGTTTAACCATTTATTTGGGTTGTTTCCAGGTTTAGGCTACTTTATTGTGAGTAAAGTTACTGTGAACATTTACATATAGGTTTTTATATAGATATCAATCTTCATCTCCCAGAATAAAGCCAAAAAAATGTAATTGCTGGGTCATATAGTAAGTATATGTTTGATTTTGTGAGAAATTTACCGTATTCTCTTCCAGAGTGGACCTGCAATTTTACGTTTCCACCAGTGTTACATGAGCGATCCAGCCTCTCTGCACCCTCACCAGCATTTCGTGTTATTACTGTCTTAATTTTTTTAAATTCTTATACATGTGTAGTGATACTCATTGTGGGATTCTTTTTGTTTTTGTTTTGTATTTGAAACATAGTCTCACTATGTAATTCAGACTGGCCTTGAACTAACTATGTAACCCAGGCGGGATTCAAACTCACCACAGTGATCCTCCTGCCTCAGCCTCTCAAGTGCTAGGATTATAGGCACGTACCACCACATTTGACTCTTACCGTAATTTTTACATTTCACTAATGACTGAAGATCTTTTCATTTGGTTATTTATAGCTTATATGTCTTTAATGAAGTATCTGTCTTTTGTTCTAAATAAGTTTTTATAGTGGCTTACGTGATATTTATTATCATTTTAGTAAATTGTTTCATGTTCGACCTGTAACCCAAGGAGATGTATACAGAGCTGAAACTGAAGAAATTCCTAAAATATTCCAGGTAAAAATTGATATTATAATTTCAAAGGCCTTTTTACCTAAAAATTAAGTGCTTTTGTGAAGCAAATTAAAAATCTGCCAATGTTTTTTATACATTTTGAACTTTATTCCTCTATTAAAATGGTTTTTCTTCCTCTCACCGTTTCTGAATGTAGATATTATATGCAAATGAAGGAGAATGTAGAAAAGATATAGAGATGGAACCAGTACAACAGGCTGAGAAAACAAATTTCCACAATCACAAAGGCCATGAGTTCATTCCCACACTCTACCACTTTCCTGCCAACTGTGAGGCCTGTGCCAAACCTCTGTGGCATGTTTTCAAGCCACCCCCTGCCCTAGAATGTCGAAGATGCCACGTCAAGTGCCACCGAGATCACTTAGACAAGAAAGAGGACTTAATCTCCCCATGTAAAGGTAAGGCATGGCATTTATTTTGTGCAACCTATTACTAATTCAGTTCTAGGTCCTAATGAAATACCCTCTATCTGTAGCAGTTCTGTACCGAGTGTGAGAGGTGGGCTGTACTAAGTGATGCTTTGGCTCTGATGGAACAGTGCACAGGTTTTCACAGGCACGGGGTTAGCTCTTCAAGAGGAGCCTCACCACACCTTAGGTGCTCCTGGGAAAAAGCCCCGGGTGCTCTGCCGCTGAGCTGCACCCCTGCTCCTTTTGTTACTGTTTTTTTGTTTTGAGAAGAGGCTCAGAGATACTTTAACTTGCAATCCTGTTGTCCCACAAAGTGCTAGAATTACAAGGGTGCATCACTGCACCAAACGAATTATGCCCTTTAAAAAACACCCTTGCCAATCAGGCCTGGTGGCACACACCTATAATCCCAGCACCAGGAAGGCTGAGGCAGAAGGATTGCTGTGAGTTTGAGGCCAGCCTGGGTTACAAAGTGAGTTCTAGGCCAGCCTGAACTGCATACATAGAGACCCTGTCTCAAAAGACAATTAAATAAGAAAACACCTTGCCACTTAGAAATTATTCTGTTAGAACGAAGACTAGGTGAATTCTAATATATTCTGCTGAATTTTTCCCTCTTGCTTTTTTTTGGGTGGGGGGGTACAGGGTCTCTATGCAGTTCAGGCTGGCCTTGAGCTCACTTGTAGCCCAGGCTGGTCTCAAACTCAAAACAATCCTCCTGCCTCAGCCTCCCGGTGCTGGGATTACAGGTGTGCACCACACGCCCGGCTCCCTCTTGCTTACTTCCTTTCTGTTTCTTTCTCTGCTGGGACCAGCATGCTGTATCAGGACAAAATGTCTTATTTAATAGTGAGAGGCAGCTTAAAGGAAAATAATATGGACTGTAGCTATTTTAAGGTAAGAAACTTGAGTTCTATAAGTAACTGTTACACTTTTTCATTTTTTTATTTCTGATTACTGGTTTTGATTTATTTTTCATTAAAGTGAGAAAGAGATAAGGCTCACAGATAATTAAGCACAGTAAACCTTTTAAAGGTTTAAGAACTTGAAGAAACAAACATTTGATAAGTTTAGGGGTTGTTTAATATTACATTGCTTTAATTGTGCTTTTTTCTTTTTTTTTTTTTTAATGTAGTAAGTTACGATGTAACATCAGCAAGAGATATGCTGCTGCTAGCATGTTCTCAGGATGAACAAAAAAAATGGGTGACTCATTTAGTAAAGAAGATCCCTAAAAATCCACCTTCTAGTTTTGTTCGTGCCTCTCCTCGAACTCTTTCTACAAGATCCACTGCAAATCAGTCTTTCCGGAAAGTGGTTAAAAATACATCTGGAAAAACTAGGTAAGGATTGAATTGGTAAGTTTTTTGACAATGTAAAACTGATTACATAACACTTATTAAAATCAGAAATCTAAGCCGGGCATGGTGGCACGCACCTGTAACCCCAGCACTCGGGAGGCTGAGGCAGGAGGGTCGTTGAAAGTTCAAGACCGGGGCTGGAGGTACAGCTCAGTGGGGTAAGTGCTTGCTGCTAAGCACTAAGGCCCTGAGTTCGATCCCCAGTCCCGGCAAAAAAAAAAAAGAAAGTTCAAGACCAGCCTGGGCTACAAAGTGAGCTCAAGGCCAGCTGAACTGTACAGCGAGACTGTCTCAAAAAGACAAAAAAAAAAAAAAAAAGAAAGAAAGAAATCTAATTCTTTCCCTCATACTGGATACCATTTATAGCTGGTCTTCATAGATGACTTGCAGTTACTTTATATAATATTTCTGTTACATATTAATAAATGTAACATTTTGTTCACGTCAAATTTTATTATCCCAGGTTGTTGTACACATTATACATGTAGCCCTTAATGTTGTAACTAACTGGTAGTATGTTTTAAAATTCAAATAGGTTCATATAAAACTTTTCCAATCTTTAATTACATTAGCATAGCTTTTTTGGAAATTGAAAATATTTTATATTATTGCTATAAATATAAACTTTCCAGGTATGTGCCCATCTTTTATTTTTGATGGATTTTTCTTCAAAAATATTATAGTGTGTGCTAAGAGAAACAGTTTTGAGACTTACAGTCTATCTGGAGGGGAAAGTAGTATCTCATTAAGTCCTTATTTTATGTATGAATAAAGCACAAAGAAATTAAACAGCCTTCACAAGATTGCCTGGCCTGAGAGCTGGAACTCTGTTTATTTTTTTATTCTAACGCCTGTGCCGACCATCGGCTCTCCCTCTAGCGTAACCCCTGCCTGAGCATCTAGATTCGAATCTGGAAGCTGAGACCCAGCACTGCTAATGTCATTCCTGTATATTTGAACAGGCTTAAGCCTCTCAGTCTTCAGTTCATCATCTCTTTTCTTCCCTGGGGTTGGTAGCCATGTCTGACTCTGCAGTGACTGGCAGCGTTTCCTTCTTGTGTACTCCGCTGCCACACTGTTCCAGCTCCTGCCGGCACTGTTGGCTTAACTCTAGAATGTGAGCCAACCACCTGGACGTGGGGCATGTGCTGGATCTAAAATGGTTTAAAATGGGATTACAGCTGGCTAAGAACAGTAGAACCAAAGAGAAGATAGTATTATATGTAATTTCACTGGTTTCCAAATTTTATGTAATTGTAAATTACATAAAAATAATGTTTCCCTCTCTTGCACGTGCTCGTGTGGGGTGTTACGTGTATGTGTCCTGGGAGTCAAACCCAGAGCCTTGCTTAGGCTAGGCAAGCGCTCTGCCCCTAAGCTGTACCTTTAACCCTCTCTCCAACTTGTTTCTTGTATTGTTAAACTGAGTGCATCTCTTAAATTACACTTTTTTTTCTCCCCCCCCCAACAGTTAACCACGTGACCTACTGCCTTGGAATTGTGTGGGATGCTACCTGATGAACCAGGCTTCTTTAACAATGCAGAGCAGACAGGCTGTTTCTTTGACACAAATATCACAGGCTTCAGGGTTAAGATTGCTGTTATTCTGTCCTTGCTTTGGCACAAAAGCACACTGAGGGTTTTTTTTTTTTAATTGCAGGTTTGCCTAAAGGTAGATTAGATTAATTATTACTGTGTAATGCAAGTACAACTGGGGGAAAGCTTAGCTAGATAATATTTTTCTAAAAAGGTGCTGCCTTTTTGAATTTCTGAGAAAACGCCTGTCGGTTGTGATAGAACAGTTTTCCTCATGAGTGAGAGGAAGGAACTTTCACTTTCAAGTGGAATGGCCATCATTATGAAGATCAGCTCATGGAAGGAGTAAAGAAAATATCTCAAAATGAGACAAACTGAAGTTTTTTTTTTTTTAAGTAACTTTTTTGTGCTCTTGCAAGATTATACAAAATATTTTAAGAAAGCAGTGAAATCACATGAACTTCAGTGTTCTCACTGTAGAATTAAAAAAGCCTTACTATTGTTTGCCCTTGGTGGACTTAATGGAGAAATTAAATATATTATGCTTTACAAAGTACTGTATATGTCTCAGCAGATTTGTAGATTGGGTAATGGGAGAAGACAAGAAAAATTACATTTAATCTATGCAGTTTCGCCAAGCCATATTGAGTTATTTTACTACTAGAGATGTTAGGAACTAACTGTACAAAAGAACCAAGTTTAAAAGCATTTTGTGGGGTACATCATTTCTGTAATTGTATAATGTATTTCTTTGTGATTTTAAGTGATAAAGACATTAAGTTAACAAACATATAAGAAATGTATGCACTGTTTGAAATGTAAATTATTCTTAGAACACTTTCAGTGGGAGTTGCATTGCCCTTTTAGTGCCTTAATTTGAGAGAATTATTTTACTGCCATAAGTAAGTATAGAAATTGCAAGAGGGTTTAAAAAAAATTATGTGTGTCAGTGGTTTCATTGATAATTGGTTTAATTTAAAATAGAGGTTTCTTGGACTTTCATAAATTGAGTACAATCTTTTCATCAAACTACCTGCTACAATAATGACTTTATAAAACTATCTGAAAAATTATACAAGCGTGCACCAATATAAAACACATGTCAGTATATCCATGATGTTTCCAGTTAACACAGGAATAACCCGATAAATACTGTTAGACTCTTGTGCAGTAACAAGAGTGTATTTATATGGGCAGTATGATTTATTGTTTATTTTTTTAACCAAATACCTCCTCAGTAATTTATAATGGCTTTGCAGTAATGTGTATCAAATAAGAAGCACTGGAAAACTGATTGTCTCTAGGGTGATATGCATGTTTCAAGTGGTATTGAAAGCCGCACTGATGGATATGTGATAATAAACATATCTGTTATTAATATGCTGATGACTCTGCTCATTTAATGAGAAATAAAAGTAATTTATGGATGGATACTTTTAAGAGTGACTGCTATGGTGTTTTCTAATGGCTAAAATGAATAGAAAACGTACTGCAAATTAGTCCTGATTGTAATATGTTTGTTAAATTTCACAACTAGATTAAAGTGTAGTTTTAAAAGATGAGTCTTGGTTTTCACTTTCAAACAAGAAAGGCAAGCTGGGCGTGGTGGTGCACACCTGTAATCCCAGCACTTGGGACGCTGAGGCAGGAGGATCACAGTGAGTTTAAGCTTAGTCTGGGCTACATAGTGAGTTGGCAGTGGCAAGCAGAAACACCAAGACTACACCCAGGATTTGAAGGCAGATTTATTTACGCTGATGATTGGGATCATTCCCAGAGTATCAGGCCCAGATCTGTGGTGGTCTGTGGCTTGACATGGGATAAGCAAGCAGGAAGTACAGAAGCAGAATGGCTTGTCAAAGTGGGGATTGGTTCTTACAATATGCATCACAGTAACCAGCCGTTTCTGGGAGACAGAAGCAACAGGAACTATTATCTGGGCAACTAAGAAACTGAAGTGTACTGTCTGGGGATCATTTTCTATGACAAATTCAGGGTCATCCTGCACTACCAAGTGAGATCCTGTCTCCAAAAAAACAAGAATGCCTGTCAAATGAAAAGTTAATGTCCGTTGGATAGTTCTCTACAGGTCTCTTGAATCTCTGCACATTTTGCAACAAGAGGCCTGTGATGACCTTTGATAACAGAACTGTAAATACAGTGAAGCAAGTTTGCTTACTGTGGACTTACAATAAAGATCATATCTCCATGGTTAAAGTCAGGCAGGTTTTCTCAAGCTCATTATAAAAAGATTCACATTCACCTGTGATACAGAGGTGCTGTCTGACACTGGAGGGTCACAAATGTTAGCCCAGTCTGGGCAATGTAGCAATTTAGTGAGTCCCTGTCTTAAAATTTTAAAGACTAAGAAAAGGACTCAGGATACAGCTCAGTGTGAACGCCTAGGTTCAGTGTGTAGTGCTGAAAAGGAAAAACATTGAGAACCTTCGCTGTACAGAGGTCCGGGAAATGCAACTTCTGGCATTTTCTCTACTTTATTACAGGCAGACATACTCAGAGTGTGGGCTGGAGGCTTCACTGTGCAGCCGGCCCGTCCATCTACACCTGCGAGCTGAGACCTGGTGCTCACCCACGCTCTGCCGACACTCTTGCCATTAGTATTCACACTCAACCCAGCTGGGATCACATAGCATTGTTGGGGCTTTCAGTGTGAACTGAATAACTTGTCTTTTAAGTACACGCACACAAACACACACATAAATACCAGTAAGTAAAAAGCATTTCAACCTGGCAATTAAACTCAATCACTTGATGAAATGTGCTTTCTATATCATTAGAAATTACAGGGCCGGGGATATAGCTCAGTTGCACAAGTGCCTGCCTGGCAAGCATAACATCCTGAGTTTGATTCCCCGTACCAAAAAACAACAGCAGTTCTTCCCCTTACTGAAGTGGGGGTATGTTCTAAGACCCCATGTTATAGCAACTGAGACAGTTTTTTTCTTAAGAACTTTGACATTTCACTTAAAGGGGGAAGCACCTCACAGCCTTTCTTTGGCATGTCAATTGCCAGCAGTACCACTCTTGCACTTGGGGGCTATCATTCAGTAAAACAAGGGTTATTTGAACACAAAACACTGTGATACCACAGTCTTATACCCAAGATGCCTCTCAGGTATCTCGAGTCAGTAGTGTATACAGTGCAGATAAGCTGACCCACAAGAGTCTATCTTGCTAGTGAGAACAGCATATGGTTTTTTGTTTGTTTGTTTTTTACAGCATATGGTTTAAAACTTACAAAACTTTCTGAGATTCTATGGACCACAATGACTGGGTAATTGAAACTGCAGAAAGCAGTACTTTAGAGAGACTCGGGTAGCCAGCTGTGGTAGTGCAGGCCTATAATCCCAGTGCTCCGGAAGCTGAAGCAGGAGGATTGTTGTGAGTTCCAGACCAGCCTGGGCTACAAAGCAAGCATAGCAAGACCCTGTCTCAAAAAAAAAAAAAAAAAAATAGACTCAGGTAATCACCAAGTTTAATCATCACATTAAGTCACTTTGTTGCCTCAGTGAGTTGCAGATTTGAGTTTTCAAGTTTATATTTTCAGTTGTCTAATACTTCTAGAATGCTCTCTGCTCAGAAAACATTAGCTAGTAAATATCTTTTTTAAAAATTAGTTATATATAGCACTTTTTTCTTTTAATAGTATCTTGATGCATAAGAATTTTAAATTTTAATGGTCCTATTTTTTTATCTCCTTCATAGTTTCTTTCTTGTTCTGCTCTAGAAATCACTGTCATTCCAGCATCATTCCAAAGTAACTAAAACAGCTGGGCAAGGTAGTTCATGCCTGTAATCCCAGCACTTGGGAGGTTGAGGCAGGAGGATCACTATGAGTTCGAGACCAGCCAGGGCTACATAATTCAAGTACAGCGGACACTACACAGCAAGACTGTCTCTAAACAACAACAAAAGATAGGTTTTTAAATAAATGAGTACTTGGTATATAAAACATGATGACAGAATACATTTATGTGCAGGAAGAAATGTAAAGTTCGAGTTAGGAAGTCCTTTCACAATGCATGGATAAGGGTTCTGGGTGCAAATGGAAAGCCCGTCCTTCCTTGAACATACCATCCCAAATGCAGAGGAACTCCTGATAACACAGAAACAGGTTTTAATGCCGGGTGCGGTGGTGCACGCCTGTAATCCCAGCACTCAGGAGGCTGAGGCAGGAGGATCAATGCAAGTTTGAGACCAGCATGGGCTACAAAGTGAGCTCAAGACCAGCTTGAACTGCATAGAGAGACCCTGTCTCAAAAGACAAAACAAAAAGAAACAAGTTTTAAACTAATCTTATTGCAGCCATCAGTGTCCACTTTAATTTTCTGCTTTGGTCTTCCAAGTTTTGCCCCAGTGTATGTGATATGCAAATTATCATTTATCTCATTATAAACTTGTGAAAAAGAATACAGTGAACACATATTTTGGATGCACTCAGTAAAATGCAGCTCAAGATATGCATTGACTTTTTTTTTTTTTTTTTTGAGACAGGGTCTCACCATGCAGTTCGGGCTGACCTTGAGCTCCCTTTGTAGCCCAGGCTGGTCTCGAACTTGCGAGAGTGCTGGGATTACAGGCGTGCGTCACCATGCCTGGCCGTATTGACATTTTAAACAGAAAAAGATTAAAGACAAGTAGTTCACAAATTGTTTTTCAAGGGCTGGGGATATAGCTCAGTGGAATAAGCGCCTGCCTAACAAATTGTTTTTCAAGGATCCTGGCATTGTGGAAAACAGCCTTTCATTTCAACTTTAATTTTTAAGATAGGGTTTCATGAGGATTGGGGTTATAGCTCAGCAGCATAAGTGCTTGCCTAGCAAGCCTGAGGTCATGAGTTCAATTCCCAGTACCATTCTCACTATGTAGTTTAGGCTGGCCTTGAACTCATGGCTATCCTGCTTCAGCCTACCGAGTGCTAGGATTATAGGCATGTGCCCCCAGCCCTTCATTTCAATCTTGTCTAAGGAAGCATGTGTGTTTTTGTACTAGAATAGTGACATATTCTTCCAAAGATGTCTGGATTTAGAACAAAGTAAATGGCTCCCGTTTCCACATAAAAGCTATGGAAGCAAGCATGAGTTTCAGTAATATCTTTTCGTGTTTAAAGATATAGTACAAATACAAATCGTATTAGCTTCCCTAAAGTTTAAAGATGTTGCTGTAAGTAAATCTACATAGGCAGAAAGAGGGCGCAGTGGTGCAGCTAGATCTTGAGTGTCCCCAAAGCGCCTGTGTGGTGAGAGCTTGGTCTCCAAGGCAGTGCCCTTGGAAGACGGGCCTGTGGGAGGGTTTCAGGTCACTGGGGGTGTCCCCAGGCCCCTCCTCTTCCTCTTTCTCTCCCTGGCCGTGAGAGAAGTTCTACGTCTTCACCTGCACTCCTGCCACAATGCACGGCCACTGGCCCAGAGGAATGGTGCCAAGTGGTAACGTATCAGGCCCACCAAAACAAACGTTTTCTCTCTCACAGTTTGATCAGCTCAGTGACAGCCGACTTGGAAGTACCTCTTCACAGAAGTGCCCATCACCACCAGAGCAGCAAGAACACCAGAGAGGGAAAGTGCTCATACTGTGAGAAGGCAGCAGTAAAGGGGCAGGAGCGGGGCTCGTGCAGGGCACTGATCAGAGGGTGTTTTGCTGATTTCATAGGAATTGCGCTGGCGGACTTGGTTAACGTAGGTATACTTGCAATGTGATGACCACCAATTTATCTTTGCACGTGGTGTTGGTCAAGACTTAAGGTTTTACTTATTTTTCTGAGAAAGGGTCTCACTGTGTTGCCCAGGCTGTTTGAACAATGTTCTTCAGCCTCAGCCTCCCAAGTAGCAGGAATTATAAGCACACAGTGGGTTTTTAAAATTTTTTTTCTTTTTTTTAGTACAGAGAATCAAACTCAGCCTTGCCATCTTTTAGTCTCGTTGCATAGCAGGACCAGACACTCACCAAAGAGAACATTTTCAGCTGGTCTTTAACTTCCATTTTGGCTTATATCTGGTTTTAGAATTGTAACTTTTTAGAGAGTCTGGGAAAAACTTTCCTTCTACCAGTGTACAGTATTGTGACTGTCAGTTAAAATTACTCCCTAAAAGTAAATAAGTTAATAAATAAATAAAATGACTCCCTAATTGAAGAATATGATTTTTGGTTTAACAGTTGTGGTTGATTTTATGTTTCAACTTGACTGGGCCATGGGGTACCCAGTTACTTGGCCAACCGTTGTCTTGTACGTGTTTGTAAGGGTTTTGCTGAGGTGCTTTAAAAGTTGAATTAGTTATTACATATAGGGGGTTCTTTTGGGTACAGGAATCTAACTCAAGACCTTGTGCTTGCTAGGCAGGTGCTTATGCCACTGAGCTGTATCCCCACCCCTACATATAGTATTATGTACTACAGTGAACTACTATTTCATCCTAAAAACAAATGAGCAAGGGGAAAAAATATAAAAATTCAAACATATTTCTTAGTGAAAGAAACCAACCTAAAAAGGCAGCATACTATAAGATTGGTAGAGGGAGAGAGAAAGGGGTGGAACATTAAGGATTTTAGGGCAGAGAAACTATTCTGTATGAAAATAGAATTATACATGATAAACCCTAAAGTAAACTGTGGACTTTGGGTGATGATAATGTGTCAGTGCTGGTTCACTGTTAATAACAAAGGCATCACTGGTGCACACCTGTAATCCCAGCACTTGAGAGGCTGAGACAGGAGGATCGTTGTGAGTTCAAGGCCAGCCTGGGCTACAAAGTGAGCTGAAGGCCAACCTGAACTGCACAGCGAGACCCTATCTCAAAAAGACCAAAATGAAAAAAAAAAAAATGATAGGAGATGTTGGTGCTGTGGGATGCTGAAGAGGGCAAGGTATGGAAAATCTTGTAATGAACACACAGTTTTTATGTGAACCTAAAACTGTTCTAAAAATAAAGCCTATTAATTTAAAAAACCATGAAGGAGAAGTTCCTCCCCAGACGTATACATACACAGCACAGACATAAACTTACAGATGGGCCCCAAAACAAGATGAACCAGAAGACTCATCATTTCACATGCACTTATCCCATTGTTTTGCCACTTTCTGAAGCAGTTCTGAAAGTCTTCTTTCGTGAGGATCTTTTCATGGCTGCCTTGATGTACTGAATTGCATATTTGCAGACATACATGTACCGTATATTCACCACCAACTTACTGTAAAATATCCTATACACAGTACACTAAGACACTATTAACATAGTTAATAATTTATTCATCTGAGCAGTATTTTGAGAATACTCATTTTCGTTCCCTAGTCCTCAGAAATTTCCATAATCTCTGTCCATGCTTTGTTAATTCTGTAACATTCTTCTGTTAAAAATCTTTCACTGTACAAAAGATAGTGTTCTGGAAAAACCTGGCCCTACCGTATGAGAACCAGCTGTGAGGTGCCATGAGACTTAAGAAACAGATAAGGATTGCACAGTATAATTATTGAGTTTTGACAATTAGAAGTGTGTTGGATGGCAGCGAGACAATTGTACATCTGCAGTCTGAGTCAGAGGAAGGGGCTATGTAGTGGTCAGCACCAATGGAGTTCATTCATGCCAGAATGGGTTTATCTAAGCTAGAAATATCAATCATGTGTGTGGCCCTGATGGCTCTGGGTCCTGTCATAAAGCTCCAGATACTACTAAATGGTTTTGCTTATTAATAGGATGCTGGGAAATGGCAAAAACAGGCCAGAGTTAGGGGCAGTCATGGTGGCTATGACTCAACATGGCCAGAGTTTGGCCAAATTGGATTCTTACAAATGATAGAGGTAGCCAGGCAGGCTGGTGCACGCCTGTAATCCCAGCACTCAGGAGGCTGAGGCAGGAGGATTGTTGTGAGTTTGAGACCAGCCTGGGCTACAAAATAAGCTCAAGACCAGCCTGAACTGCAAAGTGAGACCCTATCTCAAAAAGACAAAAAAAAAAAAATAGAAGTCATCTGGAATAGTCCACTGCATAGAAATGTCAATAATATTTTGTGGTGAATAATGATTTTAAGAAGAACTCCACTTAACCGAGGGTGAATTTTTACTGGGGCAGGCAGGCTTTCTTTTTTTTTTTCTTTAAATTTTATTTTAAAGACAAAAGAATGGAGACATATGAACCAGAAAAGCCATAAACAATACAGAAAATACAAAGTTATACAGAATATAGTAGGGAATTAGCACTGGATGTTGTATTACATAGTTATCTTCACATTAGTTAACACAAAAACATTAAAGGAAATACCAAATTATAGAGAAGATAGTA